>OZ024913.1:54498624-54533624 GCA_964017125.1 Flabesymbios commensalis
TATTTATTCATTCATTCATTCATTCATTTATTCATTCATTCATTCATTCATTCATTCATTCATTCATTCGTTCATTCATTTATTCAGCTATTCATTCATTCATTCATTCATTCATTCATTCATTCATTCATTCATTCATTCATTTATTCATTCATTCATTCATTTATTCATTCATTCTTTTATTCATTCATTCATTCATTCATTCATTCATCCATTCATTCATTCATTCATTCATTCATTTATTCATTCATTCATTCATTCATTCATTCATTCATTCATTCATTCATTCATTCATTCATTCATTTATTCATTCATTCATTCATTCATTTATTTATTCCTTTATTCATTCATTCATTCATTCATTTACTGACTGATTTCGAA
This sequence comes from Flabesymbios commensalis, assembly GCA_964017125.1. Lineage (NCBI taxonomy): Eukaryota > Metazoa > Annelida > Polychaeta > Terebellida > Flabelligeridae > Flabesymbios > Flabesymbios commensalis. The sequence goes on from OZ024913.1 coordinate 54,499,006, forward strand.
ATGTTGAAGATAATTATTTAAATAAAAAATCTAAAATTGCAAAGTTAGGCGTGTCACTTATATGTACATCGTTGTCTCACTGGAAGATGTAATATATGCAAGTAGGCCTACATGTACCTATTTATTATAAATCAGGACAAAACAACAACACTTAAGAGGCAATCATAATCCTAAGTTCTAATTTATTGTATTTTCCTTGGTAATCCATATAAATAAAGCATTTTTATGTTGTTGAATAAAAAAAAACCCATGTTATTATAATAATCAACCACTCCCGCCTTACAAAACACAACATTGATGTTCTAACAGCTCATTACACCGTAAAAATAGGTATGTTTTTACACTCACACTCCAAATACAGCTAGACGATATAGCACTGTTTCCTACTGCACTGTGAGGTGCTCACCCTGTGCACTGACCACATACCAGCATTGACCAGTTGTCCTGTTACACGGCTACATACCACCATTGACCAGTTGTCCTGTTACACGGCTGACCAGTCGCACTATCTGAGGAGTGAACTCCACACAGCCCTGGACCGGGGTCCGCAACAAAACCCAGCTTCATCTTCAGCATGGGACATTTCTAGGAAGGACGGGACGTTGTCCCCGTGTTGGGTTAACGTTGGGCCGCCGTCAAGACGGCGGCCCAACGTTAACCCAACACGGGGACAACGTATGGTGTTTGCTGGGGCTGTAGGCTCCTGAAAGACAGCACTTCATTCTGGATCAACCATGCTCGGCCAAATTGAACGGTAGAGCCTCAGTTAAGATGTGTGATGCCCCATTATTTCAAAGGATTCCACCGTTTCATTGCCGTCTGTCAGGCACAACACACACTTCTGTCAAGCCTTGGCTGAATGCTGTGGTAACGCCACAGGTTCTGGCACGACATTCAACCAATCGCACCGTCTATGCTGGCCAAGCGTGTCCTTGACACACTGATACTAATCAAGTATGGGAACAAGTAGGGCCTATCTTCACACATGTGTGAGCACTTAATAACATTACATATGCCTATATATAATATTCTAGTTTATAATAAAAAAGGTGAGTAATGAATGTATGAATGAATCGATGAATGAATGAATGAATGAATGAAGGAATGAATGAATAAATGAATGAATGAATGAATGAATGAATGAATGAATGAATGAATGAATGAATGAATGAATGAATGAATGATTGAATGAATGAATGAATGAATGAATGAATAAATGAATGAATAATTGAATGAATGAATAAATGAATAAATGAATGAATGAATGAATGAATGAATGAATGAATGAATGAATGAATGAATGAATGAATGAATGAATGGGGTTTAGGCAACATTATAGGCCAGGCTTGGCCAGGAGAACCTCCTGAGGATGGTGAGATAAATGAGATGACACTGCCCTTCAGTCACAGGACTCGAAATTCGTAGCCTCCGAGTACACACATCTCGGACACAGAGGCTCCCCACAATACTGAATCAGTTGAGGAGAGTGTCACTATTAAAGGGTTCCTTGGTTTTCTTTCAGACTCTAGTTAATTGTAAGATATATTCACGAGACAGTCGTTTACAAAGGAGAGCAACACACAGCTAATGCAAAAATGTGTATTTGATACAGCTCTAGCTGTAACAGAGCAATGTGTATGTACAGACAGTCCTGATATGTTGTCAAACTACACCCACAGAGTTTAAACCACACTTGAATTGCAAAATTCTCATTTTATGCAATGATTGTAAAATAAGTGTGAGTGTGAATGTAGGCTTCTTTATTGACTAATTTGTTCATGTACACTGACAACGCTCGTCCACACCGTCAGCATGTTATGGTGGACATTGCCAATATCATTATGTGACAACCTGATCATTTCCACAATTTGTTTTATAGAACCACATGCCATATAAAGTAATTGATATTGAGATTTGCTTCACCAATTCTGTGGTCCTCATCCCGTTGAATGATTGATAATGTGTTTTTCTGTGTAGACATGCCTTTATACAAGATTTGATGCTATAATCGATTCTGTCACATATAAGCTGTGGAGGATATTGGTTGCCATTCATTTTGTTTGTTTTTGCTCTCATGCTCTAGATACTGAGTGTGTAGGTTTTAAAAAAAATCACATAATTGTATACATAACTTTATTTTTATCCTAATTTTTAAACTAGATAGCCTGTCGCTCAGAATTATTTTCGTTCCTCTAGATGCGCGTGGTGTGACCATCATTATGTCCCCACATAATATAGACGTCCCCTTGGATAAGAAAGGGTGTAGGTGCCACTTTACAAGGTGGCAGATACACCCTTTTATATTCAAGGGGACGTCGTGTTTGCTGGGCCTGTTGAGTTGCGACGCTGAGCCAGCATTAAACATTTTTTGTCATGCTATTTGTTTTTAATTTTGCATTTGTTGGAAGCTGGTCCAGCTTCAAATGACGAAAACTATTTCTATTTTATAAATATGGGAAATAAACATAATTTCCGAAGTGAATAATTTGATTGAGTGATCATCTTCCAGAAACTCTTTTGTCAACTTCAACATATTTCCTTGAGAAGACAAGCCTTGCTGAAGAGAAGATTAATTTCAGTGCCATTTCATTCTGTTTGAATTTTGTTTAGTCACGTTTAACCCTTCAATCCCTCACGATGCATTAAAGCATCAGTTTACATCCCTGAAAACAGACTTAATTTTCCTACAACAAAGAGTTTTAGAACGAAAATTTCCATGAAACTGGTTTACCATTACATGACAATTTTACTACAATTTAAAAAAAAACATCAAATCATCTTCATCCACTACAAGTCGAGAATTGCGACAGCATTTCGCGGCTTGTAGTGGATGAAGATGACAATGGTAAATTCAGGCTCGAAAGGGTCAAACCGTGTATTCTGTGAAACGCAGTGACGACACTCGGTGAAAACCAGGATATATAACAACCCCTTCCCCATACTTCATTCTGTGAAACGCAGTGACGTCACTCGGTGAAAACAAGGATATATAACAGCCCCTCCCCCATACTTCATTTTGTGAAACGCAGTGACGTCACTCGGAGAAAACAACGATATATAACACCCCCTCCCCCATACTTCATTCTATGAAACGCAGTGACGTCACTCGGTGAAAACAAGGTTTATAAGAACCCTCCCCCATACTTCATTCTGTGAAACGCAGTGACGTCACTCGGTGAAAACGAGGTTATATAGGAACCCTCCCCCATACTTCATTGTATTAGCCAGCTCGGTGAAAACAAAGGAGGTCGAGGTCATTGACTTTCACTGAATAGGGGCCTTCTACGCGTGAGGACAGTATCCAGAGAGTGTGGACTCGTGCGGGGCAGGGGGCGGGATCAGGCACATATGCTGTCGGGACGCGTGTTCAGATAGCAGCTGTGACCAGTGGGCAGGGTGACTGTCCCGCTTGACACTCGTGACCACTGCTGACGCCAGGGTCACAAACTAATGGATGGCCTGGTCCAGAGATGGCGCCATCTGTCAATGTCAGTCCCACTCCGTCGCACCTCCGGCCGGCCGCGCGCCAAATCAATCGCTAATATTTATCATAGGACTCCACATTCAGTCCTCAAGGCTTCAGATTGCCGATCACTTGCACACAGTCCTGACCTTTAAGAGACCATGCCTCGAGCAGAAAATCAGAAGGCGTCCTGATTCCAAGTGATTGAAAACCACACTGCATGGCACGCTGTCTCAGAAATGCACTTTCACATCTGGTCTTCCATTTGTTATTGTCCGGATGCTCTATAAGTAGCTGTATATCATAATAAGGATGTGGACTGATCAGAATTTTTTAGATGGACTCAGTAAAATGTCCACAGATCACAATATTAGGACCCTAAATCATGAAAGTGGCTATATGTCCGCTGTAGTTCAACGATCGCAGTATACAAAAGTAGGCAAATTAGTGAAACTCGCCAAGTTTTAAACTCCTCATACTACGTTGCTCCCAGTTCACATTACGTCTCATATGGTCATGCACACGAATGTCGCGGGATTATATATTATGTCCGCACAACGTCCATGTCTGACCATTCTGGAAGCAAAATATTTAATCTCCACCAGTCGCCAATGAGTCGTAGGCCTATGTGTCACTCCAATGACTGACACATATACGACACATTGGTGGCTGGGACAGCGTTGTCAGAACGTTATGAATACTCTCTCGTACACGCCACCCTTCTTATCTATAAATGTATCCCCAATTAGGTCTTAGTTACGTACTAGATACAGGAGTTATTCATTGTTTTTTTGTCCATGTGTACTAAAAAATAAAGATTCCGCGAACACCGATTATTTGTTAGGATGGTAGACCAAAGTAGTACTTGATAGGTTAGACATTTGTAAGGACATGTCGGACGTGATGAATACATTTCAAAATAAAATTACTTACTTACGAACTTCTACATTATATTATATTCGAGGACAGACGAAAAATGACAATTAAACAAATAATTGTATACGTATGTTATCTAAAACACAGTTTGTCATTTGGATACATAAAGACAATAACAACTGGTAAAGTGTGGAAGTGTTTGGTGAGTTCTTGTGTTCTTTTGGGACTGGCATAAATCGTGACGGCACAGCACAAACGCGAGGTCAAGTCGCCGTCAACAACTGTGACCGATCTTTGATTTGTTCGATGGGAATGAATTTTTGTTTACATTTCAAGGACACGTAAAATCATTATTTGTAACAGGATAACAATTAGTTATGTGTATACATATGTTACCACAAAAATGTTACATTAAAAATACGCTAACAAACACCACTAGCGGTGCTGGTAAATTTCGCCTTTTCGTGCAGCAAAAACCATGTTATAGCTTCATAAAAAAACAGCTGTCTATCCCATCAGTAGTTATTTTTATCATATTAGCTCATCCTAACCGTTCAACGAAATTAAAAAAATATATCTATAGTGTCGTTAGATATTTTAGTAATACTTACTCTTATGCAGTTGTCAAAAATAAATACGACAGTCTAGTTAAATAAAAATAGAGGGGAGATGTTTGCATACTAGTTGTTGAATTATTGTTATATTAGGCCAATCTGACAATTTTATTAACGAGCGAATATATAATGCAGTTAAAGTAGTCATATGTGTTGCTTTATTTTTATTTCCAAATATAAAAGAAGTTTAAACTGCTCGTCATAATTATTGCTGAAAAACCGCATGATCTGCATGCACGCTTTTACAATGGAGTATGAGAAATATAATTTGTGAAAAGGTAACAGTCAGACTATTAATACATCTGTCGGATGAAAAAAAATCACAGCCACAGATTGACAGAAGATTATCGGTATGCATAATTTTGCGTCTGTCACTTTTCATCCGATTGTTGACGTGTGGCTTCTTCGAACGGGTCTCATATTTAAAACACATACATTTAAAAAATGATTAGGGCATACTTCGTGCTCGCTGATCCATTTGCCTAGCATGGTATCTGAGAGAGTTAGCATTATAAAACTCAACCCTGAATTTTAGAGAGAGATGGTTTCAAAAGAGCACATACCTCTCTTACTCTTAAATGACATTTCATTCCTGGGGGCACTTTCCGAGGACTTACATTGCTCTGACTCCCCCCCCCCCCCCACCTGTTCACCTGTTGATCTGAGCGGCTCTTCCATCTACCTCGCACAGTCCCTGCCAGCTCCCGATGTACCTATCAACCATCGCATCCATCATTCCCCGAACACCTTTTAAATTCCACCAGATTTAAAAGGCTTCCCGTGTAGGTAAACATCCGCGGGAAATAGGGTTTTACCGCAGTGTAAGTGAGAGCTCTGGTACTTTTTACAATGAGCGATGACGCGCATTGGGCGCGTCATCGCTCATTGGAAAAAGTATTACTGTCTTCTAGGACCCCTAGGTGCTGATGATCCATATATAATTCTTCTATATTCACCGTTAGGAAATTAATGAATTTCCGCTTTTAATTGCGGGATTTATCCATGCAATTTGACACAAAACGCGCGGTATCCGCGTGGAACCGCCGTTTCCGTCCGCGTCTGTGGTGCTGCACAGCCACGAGACACTGATCCTTGTGAGGGAGTTGTCAATGGATTCCGGCGCTGACGCGATGCGACGTGTAAGTGTCCCCAGACGCCTGTGTCCCTGATCCCGGTGGCCCTTATCCCACAACCACCTGCCGGCTGCCAGCTGCACCTGCCGGCTGCAGAGTCCCCCGTCTCCACACCCCGAAAAGACAAACACATAATATCATAGATAGGTATCACTCGAGGAAGTACATGTATCAATCGTATTATCGTGTATTTGAGAAACTTTTACTTTATTTAATGTTTTTGAAATGAAATGTTTTGAATTATAGTTATATAACTCACATAGAAGAGAACCTACCTTTAAGAGTAGGCTCATGCGCTGCTACATACTACATGTATACTGACTTAGCTGTACATTGAAGTGTATGGTTAACACATACGAGAAAGCCTTCCACCATTAATACAATTATGGTTTACTTTTACCCTATTATCTATTGTCTTCGTGGACGCACACTAATTTAGGCTGAAAATCCACACGTGGAAAACATCAGCTGAAAATTTAATATAAATTATATAGAAAAAATTATCAAATTTTAATTTGTTTTATTCAACTTCGAATTTAATATGAAAATGATATTTACCAAGTGATAAACATTGCTTGACGGGAGCAGGCCAAAGCGACCATGACTTGTATGAGTGACGGCACTAGTGTATTGGTTAGCGCTACGCCTGTCATGCCAGCGTTTGGAATTTGTTCTTCACTCTCGGTATTCACATTAAAAAAAGGTACTTTCTCCACTTACTCGTAAGAATTTAACCGAGATATAGCGTGCGCGGTCTCAGACTGTCAAAGTTTGAGGTTTGAACCCTGTACCTGTGTTAATTACCATCTCACCATCTGTATGACATTGTTATGCCATCCCAGTTTGGCCTTCATGAAAAGTAACATTTATCATTCATTTCCACTAGAATTTCCGAACATGGAACATGGATATAAGAAAGACGCAAGTGATTTAACTATTTGTTATCAATAGCTTCAACTAAACTACCCAAATCACATTATATAATATTAACTCAATTAGCCCTTTAACCGCCAAATTATTCAATTTGAATTTTCACTCACTCGAAGTTGTGTCTCGCTGACGCGATCCACAAATTCAAGTGAGTGAAAATTATTCAGATTTGACAAAATAGAGGTCAACTCTATTCAAATCTTGCTGGTTGGTGTCACATTTTATCTTTAACATATTTAAAATGTGGTAAAAATGACAACCCAAATATATGCGGCACCGGCGGTTAAAGGGTTAAACAGACACGTGATTTAGCGGTCACCTTGTATTGGCTCTCATCTACATCCGGAATGATTAGCCTTAAAATAAACCTCGTTATGATTATGATTCGTATAACATTAAGGGCGCCCAATGCAATGACACGACTTTATTTGCTGGACTCAGATCTCAATCCATGAGTATATATATCAGGAAATAGATATGGCGGCTCTTGTATCGGCATTCATGTGTTGTGGTATAATCGCTTTCAAATTATATGGGTTTTTATTTTGTTGTGGGGCTAAATTCACGTGCAGTCTTATATTGACCCAATATTCGGGTTTTGTTGTCGGGCAGAGCTGGACATTAATTAATATTTCCCTCCGGAATCGTGTTCAATTTGCCAAAAAATCAATTCATTTTTCACCAATATGTTTAAAAAATATTGTAATAAACAGGGCGTTCACTACTAACACAGTTTTTGTATTGATTATTGTATAGAGTAAATAATAACACACCGTTCTTTGATCTTGCCTGACACACTGCTGGATGAATGTGGTTGAGAACAAAGGTGTGCACTGAGAGAATGAGTGCCACCACATTGTCGTGGCGCTTGTCATAAACTGTCTGCTATTTACATGTATAAATAATACATGTCGTCTGACACTGTACGGAGACTAGTGGTATCATCACGTCGAACTCTTTGACTACTAGGGAACTGTGCCATATGAGATCAGGATAGAAGAACCAAAGCTGCGCATGTGTCAGAAAAAAAGTTCTGTAAATCTTCACAACTGGCAATAATTGTTTATTCGAATTGTTTGGTATGACGTATGAGGGCTCATTGAAATAAATAGATTCGATTAATAACGATCCTGTCCAGTGCTACAATGTACTGATAGAGTTACTGTAATAGACGAGAGTGCTGTTTTACGATAATTGTGTGTCTGCGATCACGTGATTTAGAGGTTTATCGTAGAAAGCCGACACGAGGCTATTATATGCTCCGTGTTATCACAGTAAACAGGCATGAATATTCATTAGGCTGTATTATAATATACATAGCATGTGTAACATTTGACGATACCGCTGTCATAGGCAATTAACATAGATTAAATATTACGATGAACGTAATGTATGTACAGCTACACATTCATTATTACTATTATCCATATTACCAATTCGGAATCCATATTACCATGGCGAAAAGTGACATACATTCAGTAAATTAGGGATTATGACAGTGAGTGAATTAGATTTAGTGCTTTAGAGATTTTTTCCGTCGCTTTCATTCTCTATGATAATAACATGATGGTGAATTATTCTTGCTCGGTGACTTAATGAATTAGGTTTTGTAAATTAGTGATCGATTTTAACTTAAAACTTATATGACAGTTAACGTGACAGGGAATGATTTAGGACTTAGTCATATCGTTGTCAGCATGTAATACAGTACAGAAAGATCGGGAGATATACTTATTTATTCAAACACATCAGATATATTTAAGATATATTAAATAATTATGTACCACAATAATCAGGACTTACTAAAAAATCAAATATACATTTTCCGCATTCTGAAGGATTTTGGGGTGGCACGTCACAGTCATTATGTCACCCACTCACGAGTTGACACGTTTGACAAGCTATGCTGAAAGGCTTCTAAAAGGCTTTATAGTAGGCCTATATATGATAACCAAAGAGCGACATTAATCTTTGAAAGGGTTTAAACTTCCAAGCTGTCGACATTGGTTGGAAATAACATGAGAGATACAGACGCAAAGTGGGAACACTGTGTCCTAATACTATTAATATAACATGATTAAAGCACTTCAATATATCACATTCCCCTCTTGTCTGTCTGCTTGCCAGCCAGCCAGCCAGCCAGCCAGCCAGCCAGCCAGCCAGCCAGCCAGCCAGCCAGCCAGCCAGCCAGCCAGCCAGCCAGCCAGCCAGGCAGCCAGCCAGCCAGCCAGCCAGCCAGCCAGCCAGCCAGCCAGCCAGCTAGCCAGCCAGCCAGCCAGCCAGCCAGCCAGCCAGCCAGCCAGCCAGCCAGCCAGCCAGCCAGCCAGCCAGCCAGCCAGCCAGCCAGCCAGCCAGCCAGCCTGCCTGCCTGCCTGCCTGCCTGCCTGCCTGCCTGCCTGCCTGCCTGCCTGCCTGCCTGCCTGCCTGCCTGCCTGCCTGCCTGCCTGTTATTTGTGTTGATTTTTGCCTCCTAATTAGATTTTCTGGCAATAATATCAACGATTCCATTAGCGTGTAGTGATATATTTTCCCCAAGTAGAAAACAAGTATCCCTTGGAGGTCGTTCTGTGTGTGTAGACGGTCAACTTGACCAACAATATGGACTTTCTACGGGAGGCGTATTCCCAGTACGAGTTAGCTTAGGCTCCCACTAGCCTATACCAGAATGTATTCTCAAATATACCAATATTATTCATATGAATACAGACTGTCTATTTTATCTGTTTATCTGTAGTCGGTATATCTTACATTCTGCTCTTTCAATTCAATATCATTAAAGACAAAACTAAATTTTTCTAGATACAGTTTTATTGAACACAAATAGAATCACTTGGTTGCACATCAAATTGAATATTATGAAATAGCTTAGTAAAACAATCAGCATAGCAGACATAAATTATAATTAGCGTTATTATGGCTTTAAGAATAGTGTAATAACTATGATGATTAAAGGTATTCAGAATAGTTTACTAACTATCCCACGTACACGACTAAATAAAGCAAAGGCAAATAATTGTTAATTTATTTTAGGGAGCTCTATATATTGGTGACACTAGGCAGTAAGTGATTCTAGTTCTTATAAACAAATGATACCCCATGTCTCATCTCTTAAGAATCACATAGAACTACATTGATGTTGGCCCCCAGGTAATGATATGGATTATCGGAAGTTATCATCCTGAGAAATATTATCAGAGCAACAGGATATATCGCTGTATCATGTCGTAACTATTACCACACAAACAAAAGCGAAATTAACACGAAGCCTCAGGACGCAATGCACACTGGGGAGCAGCGATCACGTGACGCATGTAGATGCTGCTCACGTAAGGAGCCTGATCACGTGACTTTGTTTCATGCTGGTCACACGGGGGTGATTATGGTTAATGATGTCTAGGGGGAGTTTCAGGGTATTGCCGTCAGGTAGCGCAGAAACATGCGAGCATACAAATGGAGCAGAGCACTTTGTCAAACCAGGAAATCCAAAGAAACACGAGGTTTAACCCTGCAAACACAAGACGTTGACCCAATGCTGGGTTAATGTTGGGCCAACGTCGAAGACGGTGGGCTAACATCAACCCAACATTGGGTCAATGCCTCGTGCACCCAGCAAACACGAGACGTTGACCTAATGCTGGGTTGATGTTGGGCCAACGTCGAAGACGGTGGACCAACATCAACCCAGCATTGGGTCAATGCCTCGTGCTCCCAGCAAACACAAGACGTTGACCTAATGCTGGGTTAATGTTGGGCCAGCGTCGAAGACGGCGGGCCAGCATTACTCAGCATTGGGTCAATGCCTCGTGCTCCCAGCAAACACGAGACGTTGACCCAATGCTGGGATTATGCTGGGCCAACGTCGAAAACGGTGGGCAAACATTAACCCAGCATTGGGTCAATGCCTCGTGTTCCCAGCAAACACGAGACGTTGACCCAATGCTGGGTTAATGTTGGGCTAACGTCGAAGACGGTGGTCCAGCATTAACCCAGCATTAGGTCAACGCCTCGTGTTTGCTGGGATACTGATTACTTCAACTAAGATGAAACAGATAAGGTAGTAAGTGCATTGTAATCGATTTCCTGAGTAGTTTCCTTTTGGTCTTCGACAATTACATGACTTTGTGAACGAAATGAATAGGTGAGCCTATACTAGTATGTATGAACATGCAGCACTGAGTAGAGAGAACACAGGGAAAATAGAAATAACACAGGGAAAATAGAAATTCATGTGCAATAGACAAACGAGAAAATCAACGTATCAGAAAAAATATATTAAAAACAATCAAAACAAAGTGTAAAAGAAAACGGATCGACTGTTTGATTGATTAATAAATGACTGATTGACTGACTGCATGACTGATTGACTTACTGATAAAGGACTGAATGACTGACTGACTAATTGACCAACTGACTGGCTGACTGAATAAATGACTGACTGACTACATGACTGACGTACTGACTGACTGACTGACTGACTGACTGACTAAATGACTGACTAAACGACTAAATGACTGTCTGACTGATTGACTGAGCACCCATCACAACACTGAGCCAACATTAGATCATCATTCACTACATTGGATGGGTACCACGTGCTCGCCGCAAAACAATATATAAACCATGAGTTCTATTATTGTCTGCTCTTATTCACTGTTTATAGCTAACTCATTTAAAATGAAGGTCACGCCAAAATATCCAGATGATCCAGATAATGCAGTAATGGCGTGAGGTGCGCGTCACAGCCATGCGTGCAGCACATGCGCAGATCAGCCTGACATGCTCAGGTCACGTTAGGGGTCATTCAGATTAGGTCATAGTTCGGCAGGGTGCAAAAATAGCTCAAGTCACATGCACGTCTACCCAGTAGACGGTGTGACTTGAGCTATTTGGCCACCTTTCGGGCCCTGAGGAATTCTGCAAATAGTAGTTGTCACCTTGTGAGTTGGTCTATAAGGTTCACAGTAAACATATTAGCCTTATTATACCGATCTGCTGAATCATCAGTTAAGAATGTCCTTTTGTTTTACTTGTGTGAGACAATATAACTGGATGTAATATGACTAGATGTGATGTTGATAATACTGCAACTCGCAGCGGTAATATTATAGAGTAAAATATTAACATTACATGGTCAAGGTGTGAGAGCCAAACAAGTATGTCACTTTGTAAGTCATGTAGGATTTCTTGACAGCATAAAAGGGGCGGGGGCCCTAGAGTAGTGGTTAGCACCGCTGCCTTTCACGCCAGAGTCCGGGGTTCGGTTCCCGGTCTCGGCGGTTTGAAAGAAACAAAATTGTTTCTTCCCCATCCACGTGTGAAAGTTAGTATTGTGGGGAGCCTCCGTGACCGAGAGGTAGCGTGCTCGGCCTCAGACCGCCAGGGCCCGAATTTCGAATCCTGTGTCTGGAGGACAGTGTCATCTCAATCATCTCACCATCCTCAGGAGGTTCTCCTGGCCCAGTTTAGCCTACATGTGCACAAAGGTGGCCTAAAGCCCGATTCATTTCATTTCATTTGACAGCATAAAAGTCAGCTTTGCCATTTTGGTCATTTTTATTTGCCTAGTATTTTCCGGTATTTTTGTGCTTTTTATGCATGTGAAACGTCATCTCTCGATTGTATGCACCAAACTCAGTGGGCACATGACGTTGCTGCGACGTTGAATCAACGTCAATGACATTCAATCAACGTCGCAACAACGTCGTTTGCCCAGTATTAACCATGCGGACCGCCGCAGGATTCGCACCGGGTACCCCCGGTCTCAGAGTCAACCACGCCACCAATGAGCCATCCCGGCGCCACGTACATTTGTTGATAATTCTGTAAACGGAGAAACATGCGTAAGTGAAATTTGTTGTCCGTGTTTTTCTAAAAAAACGTGTTTTAGTCCTGGGTGAAAAAGACACCACGACTAGTTTTACAGCGTAAAGTAGACAATGTCGTGATAGTGTGCATTTGATCAGCTTAATTGACTGGGGTGATTTACGTCGCTTAGAGGCTTTCCATGTACACGTGCTCCAGCAGAAACAAGGCGTTGAATCAATGCTGGTTTAACGTTGGCCCAGCGTCGTAGACGGTGGGCCAACGGTAAACCAGCATTGATTCAACGTATTGTGACTGTTGGGACGTACATGTAGCCTGTACAATGCAAGGGAGAGCTCATGCCTTTAAATCACCAATCGAATTATCCCAGAAATAGGCCTATCTCTCTGTGTCAAACTATATTCATAATAGCATAACGCTACATAATACCGATATTAAGCTATATATACATGTGTAGGCCTATACGTTGATTGCGTCACCTATGAAATATAAAAAATTAACATAGGGATTTTAGTAAAGATTGATAAAGTGTAATGTGATTGATCTTTCTGAAGAAGATAACTCAATAAAATTTGACGCTACCCTCGAGAAAAAACAGATTCGAATGTGCCATCCCGCGTCCGAGACTGGGTATTTAAACTGATAACTACAGTGGTCGAGTCGAATAAGTCTATAGATGACTACTACAGTGTATACTTTCTGAGCATTATACATGACATTAGACGGATAAATCCAATCTATATAAAGGGTCTAGAAAATGCTAGGGAAATAATGTTATTTTGAAATATGAAGCCACTGCCTTTCCCATATATACTTTCATGATGTTTGTATCTATATGGCTGGAGGTACACCAACAACTTTATTTACGAATATCAAAACCTTTCACCTACAATAATAGTAGATCTGTATAATTTCCATTCGAAGCCATGACTGATCATTCTCTAGTACCTGTAAATAAAAACAGTGTACATAATATTCTACACTGCAAATCTACACCAGTACTTCATAAAACAAACAACCTGAACTCTCTGCGTGAACCATATTCAGAATATTATGTTCAAAATATAAAACTGATTTGACATGGAATCAACAACAGCCAGATATTTATCCCTACATTGAAATTAATGTCATAGATTTGCCACAGACAATTTTACACCTGTAAACAACCGCTACCACAACCACATTCAAATGAAGCGAAAAGAGCTATAATTGAGACATTTATGATGATTTCAATTTAAAAAAAAACTTGTTCTTCATAGTTTAACCCTTTAGCCGCCAAATTGTTCAATTTAAATTTTCACCCACTTGAAGTTGTGTCTCGCTGACGCGATCCACAACTTCAAGTGAGTGAAAATTATTCAGATTTGACAAAATAGAGGTCAAAAAAATTCAAATCTAGCTGTTTAATGTCAATTTTTATCTTTAACAGGTTTAAAAGTTGAGAAGTAATGTGCTAATATAAAATGTAAAAAAACAAATATGGACAGCACCGGCGGTTAAAGGGTTAAAAAATATTTCAGCGTCGTGACGATTAAAGCTGTCTACCTGTAAAATCAGACCTATCGGGCTCCATTTGGGACTACTGAAGAGTCTTGATTTGACCTTTGTAGGAGCATGCCTGCAGACTAAATTCACTCAAATCCCCCTTTTTATCTGGCCTTTTTATCTCTGACGTAGCACTCTGGGCACACGACGTTGTTGCGACTTTGAATATACGTCGTTGATTCAACGTCGCAACAACGTCTCAGTAATTTGAAACACTGACAATAAATAGGATAGTGGGAGTGTAATATGGGCGTTCGTTATTTTGATCTCTCCACTCGCGTACATACGCCATGTCTTACAGATTTTAATTTAGCTCAAGTCCGTGTCCTTGAATACGTTCTGCAGGTAATAGGAAAGAGCGTTCTACATAAAAATGCAATAAAAACAGCCCAAAACATGCTCATGTGGGAAGCATTTAAATTTCGAAAAACCCTGTTTAATGCACAGTGCAGTACATAAACTACCAGTAGCATTAAAATTGGAATTTATTTTTGTAAATAGTAATAGGCCTATATAATTTCTCGCAGGGCCCGAGCTGCGCGCTCCTCACACTGTACATGGAAATTTTCAACACTTACAACAATCACAGTTTTGTAGTCAGGTGATACTTTATTCAGGTTGTATTCTGATATTCTGAATTGTATATTGTATGCAATCTTGAGATTAATATTTATTTTCCCTCCATATCCCAAATTCCCACGCATTGCTACGCGGATGCTCAGGCTTATAGTTAGACAGTACAAGAACATAAATAACCCAACGAACACGAGACGCTGACCCAATGTTGCCTTAATGTTAGGCCACCGTCTCCGACGCTGCCACAGCATTAAATCAACAATGAGTCGACGTCTCGTATTTAGTGTGGGGACTATATTGTGTCAGCACGTATGCTTGGCAATTCTTAAGTTTACACCATGATTACCAGGAGCTAGGAGAGCATGGTTAGGAGCTCATATTGCCGTCAATCTTTCTACAGCTCGTGGTTAGACTTGTGGCACGACATATACCTGTACTTTTTATTAGTAAAACAAGGGCGAGTTTGAACCACACTCTGGCTTTTAAATTAAAAAGAAATAAAATGTTTCTTCCCCGCTCACTCGTAATGATTCAATACTGTCGGGAACCTCCATGACCGAGAGGTAGCGTGCTCGGCCTCAGACCGCCAGGGCTCGAATTTAGTATCATGTGTCTGGAGGGCAGTGTCATCTCATTCATCTCACTATCCTCAACAGGTTCTTCTGGCCCAGTTTAGCCTAAATTTGCACAAAGGTGGCATAAAACTTCAGACTCATTTCATGACAAAACAATTCTTATTCCATAAGATAATTTTTGGTAGTATTGGAATGAGTTTGAGTTGCACGATTGTACCATTCAACATGCAGCTCACACGCGCGTTCAAAGTTACATAATAGATTGCGTCCGCGATGACAGCTAAATCTTGTCTCATTAGGAGTACCATTGACAAACAGATCAATATGCTAATGAGGTGTTGGACAGGACGAGAGAAACAGGCAGTTAGCAGTGCTCTCTAACGCTGGGAGATTATCCCGCGGGAAGTGGGACCTGACATGTAGCCCCGCCACCCCTTGGCCAGCTCATCTTCCCCGGCTTAGGGTCCTCTGGGAGCAGCCCTACAAGGATCCAACCCACCTGGCAGCTCCCTCTGAATCTTTAATGTGATCCGACGCCCAATTTCCCTAGGTGGAGGCCGCTTTCATGCTTTGTTTTTGGCCGGCTCTGAGCACGACCACAGAACGTGTCTGCCTGCCAAGCAAACAAGAGACGTTCATCCAATGCTGTAGTAATGTCGGGCCAGCGTCTGCGACGCTGGCCCAACATTACAACAGCATTGGATCAACGTCTCGTGTTTGCCGGTATGTATTCGCCAGAAGAGAGGTACAACTAATACAATTAGACACCGACTTAATGATGGATCAACATCCAACGACGTTAGCCCAGCACGGAGCTGACATATCGACGGTGAAAGCGCAGATACAATGACATTTTATATATTAACCTTTTGACCCTCCCTCGTCACATTTGTGAAAAATTTAACCCTTTAACCCTCCCCCATAAGGACGTTCTGAGCTTTAAATCAAGATATTATAGTAGGGTATGTGCGCCTATGAGCTCGGTCTGCTGAGGATATAGGCGCTATAGAAATTTTATTGATTGATTGATTATGTCAGAAAATCTGGACATTTTAATTCACTCTAACTTCACTCTCACGGTCACAGTAATCATAATAATACTAAATGATTCAACCATGCCATCGGAAAAACACTACATAGATGACGAATTTATTTAATACAATTAATCAAAAATTTTTACACGATAAAAAGTAACTAGAATTGTTGATGCAGTAACTTTGAAAAATGCTACATTGATTTTTGCAAATACTTTTTCGGATTTTCTACTAAGATAGTCCTCCAGTGAAATCGTGGGATATGGCTTTGGCATCTCAGGGGGGGGGGGGGGGGCAATACAATTTAGAGTCCCTGCTTTCCATTACTAAAACCTTCTTACTTTAAAATATACTTGGGCTTTAACAAAAAAATATTACTTGTTCACGTCCACCAACATATATTCTACAGGATGTATCTAAAAGCACTGTCAAAAGACAAAGGAAGAGCTCCCGCCGTTAACAACACAGCCAGACTTCCTTCTTCTGTTTTTCACTAAATGTCTCAAATAATGTTACATACGGCACGCTCTGGCGTGTCTGGCATTCAACGGCAAAACGCAGTTACTGCTTTCGGCCTTAGCGCAGCGCTATTATATACAAGTTTAGTTTTATTACCCTTTCTCCTTTGCATTGCATTGCATTACATTGCATTGCGCATTGCATTGCATTGCATTGCATTGCATTGCATTGCATTGCATTGCATTGCATTGCATTGCATTGTATTGTATTGTATTGTATTGTATTGTATTGTATTGTATTGTATTGTATTGTATTGTATTGTATTGTATTGTATTGTATTGTATTGTATTGTATTGTATTGTATTGTATTGTATTGTATCGTATCGTATTGTATCGTATTGTATCGTATTGTATTGTTTGTATTGTATTGTATTGTATTGTATTGTATTGTATTGTAGTATTGTATTGTATTGTATTGTACTGTATTGTGTTGTGTTGTGTTGTGTTGTATTGTATTGTATTGTATTGTATTATATTGTATTGTATTGTATTGTATTGTATTGTATTGTATTGTATTGTATTGTATTGTATTGTATTGTATTGTATTGTATTGTATTGTATTGCATTGTATTGTATTGTATTGCATTGCATTGTATTGTATTGTATTGTATTGTATTGTTTTGTATTGTATTGTATTGTATTGTACTGTATTGTATTGTATTGTATTGTATTGTATCGTATTCTATTGTATTCTATTGTATTCTAAATAAAATTATACTGTATTGTATTGTATTATGCTGCATTGTTTAAAAAATATACGACACCTTTATTCTCTCACATTTCTGGACATAGAACCTGAATAGTTACATATACCATCCGATTGGTCCAGACCCCGACCACAACCGATGAACAGTATCACATGTAATTCTGAGTCAGCTTCTCCTGTTGCACACTGCAGTGCAAAGATAAAGTACAGCAACTTATTACTTCAAGTGGCTTTGCATTATATTACACATTAAAATTGCTATAGACAAGAAACTCAGATATTTCCTGTTAAATGCCCAGTCACACATGCACTTACACACGTCCAATTCACCAAGCCTGAGTTTCTTGATATGTACGTTGTCATCAGTGCGTCATGCGTCAGAATACGCTATTCAGAATTCATTTATTTGACATGCCATACATGACATGCCATCACATACAAAAACAAACATTATAGTACATGTGCAGAAACTTCCACTGAGATCATATATGATCGCTGCTGTGGCAGCCACCGTACATTTACAAAACTGATACGCTCAACAGATTAAGCTGTTTAAAAAGTGGTTCACTATGCGACTTTTTGTTACTTTTCATTATGATCCGGATTGTTTTTTCCGAAGTTTAAATATTTTGGTATTACTTTATCCCCATGATGATTAACCAAAATGTATATGCAGTAGAATTAGAGTGTTGCGCCTATATATCATGAGCAGTATTTTATTTGATACAAAATGTTTCATTCTATGCATAATGCCTAAGGAACTAGACATTTTCAGAGCTACTTTACCAACATAAAAATTCCTTTTTAGATGTTGATCAATGGTGAGACCTAAAAAGTAAACTTATCAACCCGGGCAATTGTTATACCATCCACATGTAGTTATGATATATAAGTTTTTGTTTACTTGACTTAAATACATTTTTAATTGTCTATGTTTAAAGAAAGTTTATTTAACTTCACCCAGATAAAAATCTTATAAAGTTCAACACTTAAAATTTCATTGTTAAAATGAGAAACCTCCAAAGTATTTATACGTGTTGTAGCCTATCGTCAGCATGCATGACAGTTCGAAATAATTCGCTGTCATTTGGAATGTCGTTTATATAGTTCAACAATAAAAGGGACTCTAAAACAGATCCATGAAGAACTCCGGTGGAAATTAGATGTGTCTTAAAGGGACTTAATCAAGCTAAAATCTTTAAAAAATCGGTTATTTTATTTATGTATTATTTTCGATTTGTTAAATAATTTCTGAACAAATGTAATTCCTTCTATTCAAATTCATAATGATTCAAATTTTGCAGTAAAATATCATGGTTAATAGTATTGAATGCTTTAGAAAGATCTAAGATATCGAAATTGGCGAAACCCGTATTGACCATTAAAAAATAATATATTATTGGTAAAGTACAAGTTGATTTCAGAATGAATGTTTTTTTCAATAATTTTAGTTACAGTGGGTAGCAATGGTATTGGGCGATAATCACTCATACATGAAGTTTCACCTTTTTTAAATAACGGTACTACTTTGGTAAACTTTAATTTGTCTGAGAAAATAGCAGTTTCAAAAGATTGCCTAGTAAACAATCTCAAAGATGGTAATAGGTGAATCTAAACGTGTTTTAAGAGTTCAACAGATATATCATCAACTTGATTTTGCAGGTAGCTCATAGCGCTAGATGAACGCTATTCATTTACTGTTTGCGTCAACCGCTGCTCATATGTCCAAAGTATGAACTTTGGTCCACGTGTTAATGTAGACGCCAGCACCAGCACCAGTCTAACGTTCAAAAGCACAGTACAGGACGAGCACACGCGTTTATCGCTGTATTTTCGTTGACCAATTCGTTTGTCCAATCCACACATACTCTAAGCACAGTCCATCGTCACACTGTCCATGCATTAAAAATATAAAGAAGAAAATTTCAGCATAACGTTAATCTAGCGCGCTCCACGACCGAGTAACGAGTATTATCGCACGATCAACGCTCTTGTCAAAATTCCTCAAATTTCAGTGCGGGGGTCGTGCGCCGCATTACAGCGAGCAGCTAGCACAAAAATCCATGGCACATATAACGCATACATAGCGCGTACCTAGCGTATCTTACGCATGTTCAGCGAGCATATAACTAAAATGGGCGTGCTTATGATTCGTTGGGCGTGCGTCAGAATTCGTTGATAACTTACGAGAACACGATAGCTTCTTAGCCCTGCTAGCGCGCTGCGCATTATCAAAACGATGTATATTCGCTGATTTATGTATCTGATTGATTCAGCACACGCTGTATATATATATATGTCATAAACTCGCTAGCTCTTGTCATATTCTGACAAAATTCATGAATGCACACCTACACAGTGCGCTCATTTTTGTCACTCAACACGCGGGTTGTGCGTCGTGCATGTGTGACTGGGGTATTAGTTAAAGATAAACACTCAGATTTCTTTATGGTCTTGAATCTGATTTATTAGGCGTCAGAATCAATACTGCAATATGCAATTATCGTTATTGCTGCCTGGCTGACGCTAAATTATATTGACGTTCCAAATTATAATATTTCCTCAGTTCTCACTTTCATGCTGGAGATGACATGTCTTTATTTTCTACTTTTGTATTAATCTTTCAATTTTCTCCCTTTTTCATTCATTTGCTTTTCGTCGTTTTTTGTAATTGAAACATTGATTTAAAAGCGTTGGTGAAATTAATTGATACGACGTCATTATAAACAGTTCAATCTAAACTGCACAATGTGTATGCTGTGCAAATTACACAAATTTTAGGCAGCATTATCTGATTATTCCTTACAAATTCCATGAACAATAAAAAAATATTATGTAGATATCAAACACCTCATATAATGGTTATAACATGCACGTAATTCATGACGTAGGACTAGCATACTGCGACACCAATATACCTCTAAAGGCGGTGTTACACTATATGAGAAAAACGTATGGGCTACGTTTGAAAATTATTAAAATACGTATGCACAAAAAACCTTTAAAAATACAGGATTGAGCGTGTATTTACCATATTAAACTTATGAGTAGCTTATTGCCAGCGTATGATCTGCGTATATCAGCCTATGACCAGCATATAACCAGCCTATGAGCAATGTAGCCTGCGTATGGCTTAAACTCATGAGTAGCTTATTGTCAGCGTATGATCTGCTTATATCAGCCTATGACCAGCATATAACCAGCCTATGGTCAACGTAGCCTGCGTATGGCTCAATCTTATGAGTAGCTTATTGCCAGCGTATGATCTGCGTATATCAGCCTATGACCAGCATATAACCAGCCTATAGTCAATGTAGCCTGCGCATGGCTCAATCTTATGAGTAGCTTATTGCCAGCGTATAATCTGCGGATATCAGCCTATGATCAGCATATAACCAGCCTATAGTCAATGTAGCCTGCGCATGGCTCAATCTTATGAGTAGCTTATTGCCAGCGTATGATCTGCGTATATCAGCCTATGACCAGCATATAACCAGCCTATAGTCAATGTAGCCTGCGCATGGCTCAATCTTATGAGTAGCTTATTGCCAGCGTATAATCTGCGGATATCAGCCTATGATCAGCATATAACCAGCCTATAGTCAATGTAGCCTGCGCATGGCTCAATCTTATGAGTAGCTTATTGCCAGCGTATGATCTGCGGATATCAGCCTATGATCAGCATATAACCAGCCTATGGTCACTGTAGCCTGCGTATGGCTCAATCTTATGAGTAGCTTATTGCCAGCGTATGATCTGCGTATATCAAGCCTATGACTGGCATATAACCAGCCTATGGTCACTGTACTAGAGACCTGCGTATGGCTACCATATTGGTAGTCGTGCATGGTAAAACCTTGAAACATGTATTTTGTGCCATAACTGACCAGTGTATAAAAAAGTACATTCGTAGATCCGAATCTAATCTTTTAACAATAGACTGACCTCATATGTGCATTTTAACATGTGCGAAATGCCCATGTAAAAAGCAGCTTTTACACTTTGCGACATGAATACGTTAGCTGTACGGTACATTTATATGCCAGGGTATATATTCACATGGTAAAGGTAACAGAAATAATTTAATAACAATATTACATATTATGGTAATTTATGATTTTTCGAGTCTAAATGTGGTGAGAGCATTTCGATGCTTTTTATGTTACCTTACTGTCAGCCAACCTCCTTGGTTTAATTGTTTACTTGCTTGTTATTTGATATGTCGTTTGTATTAGCTCTTTAGAGCTAATGTTATATAGTTTACTTTGTGCGACTTGAAATAAAACGTATCTTATCTTATATTGCTTCAATTTGGGCCTCGATGTGTGTCAACGTATGCCAGCGTATTCCACTGTCTTTGAAACGTATACAGCACCATAATTATGTCTAACGCACCTGTTCAACGTGTACAAGCGTGTGAGTGATATTTTCTATACGCTGCCATACGCTAATCTAGTACGACACGTGGTAGTGTGACACCGCCATTATGTTAAAAGATTTGTTTATCTCACATGGCGTCACATGGCGTCCTATCCAACAAGGTGTTGTATAATAGTATAATATTATAATTATAACATTATAATGGATTTGAGTAATAAATACAACATTTTGACTACAAGGCGACGGGATTTTACATACTTATATTTTTTTTTATTTTTGTGAAATGTAGGCCCTAAGTGATTTGCTCTGATTTCTGTGTTAGAACAGTTTACACATTCATGTAATGTTCTTTTAAATACGGTCCACATTATTATAATTTATGGCTTGGGTTGATAGCCTTCTGTCAATGACGGTGCTGTGGAATACCTGGTATGGACCAATTACTGCTATGCAAAGCCAACAGACAGTAACTGCTTACTTAAAAAATAAGCAGTTACTGCCTATTAACTTTGCATAGTGTATGGTATATTGTATAAGTGACTGTTGTAACTAGTTGTCATTTGCTGACATTTTGTAATCACACAGCCCCTGGAATTATCGAAAATCTTTTAGTGTTTTTTTTTAGTCATGCTAATGTTTACTGTTTATAATTTGCTATAGCTTGTTATGACTTGAACTCTCCTGGCCCAGTTTAGCCTATATGTGCACAAAGGTGGCCTAAAGCCCGATTCATTTGTTATGACTTGAACATGCAAGGTTTTGAGTAATCCCACTGTCTACACTGATACCACATACGCACGTTCAGCTTATTAACACAAACACGTGCATTAACTTCTGAATAGTGAACTTATAAGGAGAAGGTCAGCGCTAATACACGTGGCCTGCATTAAAGGTATCATTCCTCCGGCCGCCGGCTCTCGATACAGAAGAGGTTTCCAAGTGGTCTTTTAGGACTTCACAACTGAAAGAAAGCACACGGCATTCATTGTGAAAGCCATCACACTGATTCATCTAACCGCTGTCGAGATCTCCAAAGGGACGAACAAAACCAGGTTGGCCTCGGGGTTGGTGAGATTGTCTGTCTGGTATGGATGGGGCTTCTTCCTCTTGTATGCTCTTGTCTGAGGTCTACATTGGTAATAGTCTCAATGCCAATCTGTCCTCCCGTTCTCATCTGGCTTCACTTGGCTGCAGGCACTAATGTTTTTTTTCGTACATGGTGGCTGTTTTTCTGTGCCGGTATTCTCAAAGCCACTGACCAACCACATGCCTAAGATGTGGGTCAACTTGCTTAGAGATCAACACATGTGATGCTCAGTTACACTGTAGTTCTTGTGGGGAATCATGTAATATAATATGAAGATCAATTAAATGAAATTAAACGGAGTTGAAATATTTTTTTGACGGTAAAAAATCAAACAAATGGTATTTTGATATTTAATGGCATGCGATCTGCAGAACATACCATCAGATATCATTGATATTATCGTGATATCTGATATCATATATCATATATGATATCGTTCATATAATATGATATCTGATACCATGGCTGCTAGAACCAGACAGACATAACACGATAACTCATCTTTGCTAATTTCTTGGGAGAGACAAAACAATTAATTGGCTATTCGCTACATAAAAGTAATAAAATAAAACTGAGACTGCTCAAGGAAGCTCCTAGACCACATATGAAACTAATAACGTTAATGATCATAATTTGTGACTGCTATTAGACCTTCTGTTGTGCCGTTCCTGCTCATTGTCGCTACATATACCATTGCTTATGGTATTTCTGTTTCTGAGTTTGTTGCAGCCACTGATTCTGTAGTTGCTTCAACATTGTATTTTATTTTTTACCGCTGTTTTTACTCAATGCTATTCAATGCTAGTGGTGCAGCTAGTATTGCCATTATTGCCACATGTACCGTGCGGTTGAATTAATAGCTTCAATCTCCCGGATTTATCATTTGTATTTTGTTGTAGGTTACTTTTTGAACTGATTATATGGCTGATGTTGCTTTAGACGTATCAAGGATTCTGCACTGTATCTGCTTTTGTTGCTAATGTCTGCATTAATTAGCACTCTCATCTGATTCTTCTCATTGTCATCATTTGGTACTCGTGGTACAGTTTCGCCTGTATGAGCAACATTATTTGCTCATTCACATTCATTCACATTCATTCATTCATTCATTCATTCATTCATTCATTCATTCATTCATTCATTTATTTATTTATTCATTCCTTTATTCATTGATTTATTCATTCATTCAATCATTTATTCATTCATTCATTTATTCATTCATTCATTCATTCATTCATTCATTCATTCATTCATTCATTTATTCGTTCGTTCGTTCATTCATTCATTCATTCATTCATTCATTCATTAATTCATTCATTCATTCATTCATTCATTCATTCATTCATTCATTCATTCATTCATTCATTCATTCATTCATTCATTCATTCATTCATTCATTCATTCATTCATTCATTCATTTATTCATTCATTCATTCATTTATTTATTCATTCATTCATTCATTTGTTTATTCATTCATTCATTCATTCATTCATTCATTCATTCATTCATTCATTCATTCATTCATTCATTCATTCATTCATTCATTCATTCATTCATTCATTCATTCATTCATTTATTCATTGATTTATTCATTCATTCATTCATTCATTTATTCATTCATTCATTCATTCATTCACTCATTTATTCATTAGGTTAATGGCTATTTTGTTAATGTTTATCCTGACTATGTTGCTCTAATTTTGTTGCTTCCACGATACAACTGATCCTGTTGTTGTATCAGTTTTTAGGGCGGGGGCCCTGAGGTAGTGGTTAGCACCGCTGCCTTTCACGCTAGATTTCGAGCTTCGTTTCCCGGTCTCGGCGGTTTGAAAGAAACAAAAATGTTTCTTCCCCATCCACTCGTAAAAGTATTGTGGGGAGCCTCCGTGACCGAGTAGTAGCGTGCTCGGTCTCAGACCGCCAGGGCTCGTATTTCGAATCCTGTGTCTGGAGGGCTGTGTCATCTCACTCATCTCACCATCCTCAGGAGGTTCTCCTAGCCCAATTTAGCCTATATGTGCACTAAAGTGGCCTAAAACCCGATTCCTTTCATTGCATCAGTTTTCAATGTCTATGTGCCTTTGGTTATATTGGGTTTTTTTCTGTTCTGCTGGCACCAAACCTATTAAATGCTGTGTTATTGGTCTTGCTGGCGCCACAGTCTGATAATGATCCCTGCTCTTCTGTCGCTGTTACGGTTTTATTTTTGCAAGTTTTCAGCGGCTGTGATTATCATTGTTCTTGACTGTATTAACCCTTTAAGCGCTGAATCATATCGTTTGTTGAAATGTTAAGTTGGACAGAAAAATCATGCTGAATATTTCACTCGATTTTAAAAACACTTACCATAATACCTCAATATAAATGATAGTTTATTTTGAACAATAATTTAATAATCGAATAAATTGTATGTACACCTGGTTAGCGGACTTAAATAGTTAATAATTATCCGCTAAGGGTATATATCGCTGGTATTATAATGATAGTACGGTAATAAAATCGGTATCCACAATAAAGCCTTGCGTATGCGCATTTGTCCATAATGTTTACATTAATTTAAATAATACCAAGTTTTCTGAATAATTGTTAGAACATCTGTGTAGATGCAATTTTTAAAGGATAAAATGTAAAAAAAAATCCCATTTGATAAATAATTTACACTAAGTGTGGATTATCATGTGTGATCGAGAATTAATCAAATGGTATGAAGTATTTAGAGCTATTTAGGTAAGTATAGCCATTTTTATGTTTACGCACTGTTTAACTCTTAATCGACAAATGCAATAACGTTACGCCGTCTCAGAAACGTGCTTGCAACGTTAGCGACGTTGCGAATACGTTCTTGCGGCATTAATAACTGGCGTGTTATGGGAGGACAAATAAACTAGGATTTGTGGCATTGAATCGTATCTGCGGACTCTGGGGACTGGCGCCAGTCAGGCGACTAACACTTACTGTTATTATTGCTTTTATTGTTTTAGTTCTCATTGCGGGTAGTTATGATGAAGAGGCTGGTGCTGCCGATATCTGCCGGTGGCTGCCAGTGCCAGTCGATGGCTACCGTGCAAAGACAGACAGAGGTAACTGCTTACTTTTCAAGTAAGCAGTTACCGCTGTCTGTCTTTGCAGAGAGAATGGCTGCCGGCTGCTCTCGCTCGCTCGTTGTTATTACAAACTGTTATTGTTACCAGAAGCGCGTCAATTGAAAGCGCAAACAGTGATGAGTGGCGGCGGAGGCCCGCTCATCTATATCCAATCTAACATCAACTTCATGACTTAATATCTCTGGTCTAAGCCGCCCGGATCAACCTATTGTTAGCACAGCTATTGGCACGTGGCAGGTGCTTTTCTGGTGTTTGGATAAATCTTGACGTTATTAACCCATTGGCCCCTGATAACTGCTGACAATGTGTTAGAACGTAAATTAGACCTTCAACACTAGGAAAACTATGCCTTTTTCAAATATACATCTTGTGCTTATTTCTACTAAAGTGATGTTGAAATATATCATTAAATAATTCACCTAATCTTTTGAAAATAGTTGCATCGTCTTCAAATGAATGTTGACGTGAAAGCTGAGCCATCGTTTTCAATCACAAAAGGCAACTCATCCATTCCTTACGATATCATTTACATCGAGGTTTCACCTAATAAATATCTTAAATGTACGGGACACAAAACACATAGCAGCCGCAAAATCATTACTATCAATAGAAATTCGGCCTTGCTGCATAATGGCATTATCCATTTGGTGATGATGAACAATGGAAGTAATATCATCCGTTTAACCGCCAAATTATTCAATCTGAATTTTCACCCACTTGAAGTTGTGTTTCGCTGACGCGATCCACAACTTCAAGTGAGTGAAAATTATTCAGATTTGACAAAATGGAGGTCAACTGTTTTCAAATATTGTTGATTGATGTCACATTTTATGTTTAACATGTTTAAAAGGTGGTACTTAATGTGCTAATAAAAAATGAAAATCCGAATATATGCGGCACCGGCGGTTGAAGGGTTAAGAAAGATCTGCGATAGAAACCAATCTACACAACCTAGATCGATCAATCGACAGATCAATCGACCGACCGATAGACCGACGGACTGAAAAATAAAATAAATTTGTGAAGATCAGCTGGTACGGACGCTATATTAGCAGGTTCCCATTAATCTATACCGCTCTAATTAATGCAAGATGCAGGTTTTGTGATCGACATGTTTTAGTTGATTAAATCGTGCTCAGTTCTTACACATAAAAGTGTAAATCATCGCCAAATAGAACAGTACTTTTTTTCTCTAAACGATCACTTTTATTTGCATCTTTTATTTTGCAATTTTAACACAATCATTATTTTCCACGAGAGACATGAATACAAAATGTGCATGGTAGAATTATGTTCATAGAAAAAATAGCTTGGCAGTGAAAAATCAGCAGTTTTAAAAATTGTTTTTGTGATTGAATATATTATAAAAAAATATAATTAGTATATATTCATAAATTAATCAAGTGATTTAAAAAAACACAATTTGTCGGGACCAGTCCATACACTGTAGCTATTATCTGATGGTTTGAAATGACTATACTGCGTTTGGGCACACGGCAAATCCAATTCTAGGTTTTGCACCGATGATTTAAAACTATCTAGCTATTTAATTCGTCAATAGTCAAGCTATGTAATAATGCATTGTTCGGGCAATTTATGTACCTTATTATAAAAATAAGAGTGTATTACCACCTATACAGTAGATAGTTATGTATGTATTTATTTATTTATTTGTGTATTAATTTAAACATATTTATACAGGGTAAAACATTATTAGACATTGGCTATTTTGCATATGTGCCCTGTTTTATGACATGCATTTACATATTAATATGAAAACACATATTTAAACAATTATCATATGTACAATAGTTACAACAACTAAAATAGAAGGTACATTAGACATTTTAGATCATAAGCCGATGCTATATGCATTTCAGTTAATTGAAATAGGTTTACAAATGTATATACATGTACATTTATAGCAAAGTGTAAAAAAAAAGAAAACAAAAACGTCCCCGCACTAAAACTCTTACAAAAACCTACAAAAATAGGACAAAGCGGCAAGACATGTACAACGATATCATCTAACTAGAATTGAATATATTTATTATTATTATTGAGATAAAAAACTATAGTGGTGCCGAACATAACAAAAATAACATCAATATTTGAAAAGCTTTTGTCAGGCCCTCACGCAACATCATCCATAGAACGAATATTACCGAAGGCGGTTTGGCACTTTCCGACACGTTTCAACAGTCTCTGCGGAGTCGATCTTGTTTGCTTCTGTCCCATTCAAACAAGTTTGTCACATCCTCAAGCTCAAAAAGGTTTTACAATATTGGCCCTATTGATTATTGATGATAAAATAATGCAGTCATGCAATTAATATACCTGATCTGAGACAATTTACTAGGTACAGAACTTCAGTATGATTTCCTATTTGGGAGTAAGTAAAGAATAAGCAAAGAGCAAGAAGAATACAACCAGCGAAAGAACAGCCGTGGAATTAAAGACTTAGCCTCAAGGTGTTTGTTTCACACTAGGATAAAACGCTGCAAAATGAAAGTTGCTTTCATGTCTGTTCTACTTCAAAGGCTTACTATAATGCATTGCTTGATTGATATCCAACAATAATCCATTAATAATTTGTTATGTTGACTCAGCTGCATTTGACACAACAACACAATGAATTTTCAATGATTTGTCTGGTTCAAGGTATATACATGTATATGTAATGTTCGCTCGAAATAACTTTTTTCTTTTTACTCGTCGTGATGCATGGGGCAGCTTTGTAAAAGCAGCTATCTATGTGTGTCACAATAAATTTATGTATAGGACCAAGCCCGAGGAGCTCTACTTTCTAAGCTGTGGAAAAGGCCGAGGCCGAAGGCCGAAGCCTTTTCCACAGCTAAGAATGCACAGTTTTAAGTGACTTAAAACACATCCGACCATAATAAGGATCCCTCATAATCAACAGCTCGGTCACACCTGACTGAGTATAGCTCCATAGGCCTACCATGATAATTGGTCTGTACTTGATCAACAATAACTCTCCATTCCCGGCTTACAATGTAGCGGTCGGACAAAGAAAATAATGTAGTGGTTTCTTTTAAATATATAATATACAATTTTTTTTTTGAAATTAATTATACTTAGAATATATATAGAAATTACATCTTGTTTGAAGACTGTAGGCCTATAGCTATTTTACTGTAGAGATCACCCCAAGGTCGAGTTAAATAGCGAAGAAAAGGTTGTTGTGATGGCGTCACTATGGTGATTACGGCTGCATTACCCAGCAGTTACAAAACATTTGTAGAGCATTTGTGGTCCAACGTTGTACAAAATTTATGCAAATGTTTTGTGTTTGCTGGGTACGTATGGGGTGGAGAACATAGGGTTGACAGATCTCAGCCGGCGTATTCCACCGTCTCTCACTAATAAAGCCAGTTAATGATGATAAATATATTCCCTGGTGTAACCCGCCCATTTGAGATGGGAGGGCGGGTGACGTGGGGAGAGGTCGGGGTGGTGGCCGCGGGTAGCTAGTGTTGATTCTGGGTGGGCCGTGTCACCGCGAGGCGCCGCACACTGACAGGTCGCGGGTCGCACCGCCATTCTTCAGACCCCAATCGAAATGACCAGCAAGCTTAATACGACGGTCCATTGTTTGTTCAATGTTGGGCGAGCGTCGTAGACGGTGGGCCAACTTTATACAAACATTGGTGATTAAATATGTCGTGTTTGCTGGGTGGCTGGCCTGTAAATGGGATTGCTGACTTGTCTGAGACTGGATCCAAGGTGACGGGTGACATGTGGAGCGGGCGTGCTGGAGGGGTGGTACGAGGTAGATGGAGGGGTAGGTGGAGGGCTTATGGAGGGGTGCTGCGGGGTAGATGGAGGGGTAGGTGGAGGGCTTATGGAGGGGTGCTGCGGGGTAGATGGAGGGCTTATGGAGGGGTGGTGCGGGGTAGATGGAGGGGTAGGTGGAGGGCTTATGGAGGGGTGGTGCGGGATAGGTGGAGGGCTTATGGAGGGGTGGTGCGGGATAGGTGGAGGGCTTATGGAAGGGTGGTGCGGGGTAGGTGGAGGGCTTATGGAGGGGTGGTGAGGTGTAGATGGAGGGGTAGGTAGAGAGCTTATGGAGGGGTGGTGCGGGATATGTGGAGGGCTTATGGAGGGGTGGTGCGGGGTAGATGGAGGGGTAGGTGGAGGGCTTATGGAGGGATGGTGCGGGGTAGGTGGAGGGCTTATGGAGGGGTGGTGAGGTGTAGATGGAGGGGTAGGTAAAGAGCTTATGGAGGGGTGGTGCGGGATATGTGAAGGGCTTATGGAGGGGTGGTGCGGGGTAGATGGAGGGGTAGGTGGAGGGCTTATGGAGGGGTGCTGCGGGGTAGATGGAGGGCTTATGGAGGGGTGGTGCGGGGTAGGTGGAGGGCTTATGGAGGGGTGGTGAGGTGTAGATGGAGGGGTAGGTAGAGAGCTTATGGAGGGGTGGTGCGGGATATGTGGAGGGCTTATGGAGGGGTGGTGCGGGGTAGATGGAGGGGTAGGTGGAGGGCTTATGGAGGGGTGCTGCGGGGTAGATTGAGGGCTTATGGAGGGGTGGTGCGGGGTAGGTGGAGGGCTTATGGAGGGGTGGTGAGGTGTAGATGGAGGGGTAGGCAGAGAGCTTATGGAGGGGTGGTGCGGGATATGTGGAGGGCTTATAGAGGGGTGGTGCGGGGTAGATGGAGGTGTAGGTGGAGGGCTTGTGGAGGGATGGGGCGGAATAGATGGAGATGTAGGTGGAGGGCTTATGGAGGAGTGGTGCGGGGTAGTTGGAGGGCTTATGGAGGGGTGGTGCGGGGTAGATGGAGGTGTAGGTGGAGGGCTTGTGGAGGGATGGTGCGGGATAGATGGAGATGTAGGTGGAGGGCTTATGGAGGAGTGGTGCGGGGTAGATGGCGGGCTTATGGAGGGGTGGTGCGGGGTAGATGGAGGTGTAGGGCTTGTGGAGAGATGGTGCGGAATAGATGGAGATGTAGGTGGAGGGCTTATGGAGGAGTGGTGCGGGGTAGTTGGAGGGCTTATGGAGGGGTGGTGCGGGGTAGGTGGAGGGCTTATGGAGGGGTGGTGAGGTGTAGATGGAGGGGTAGGTAGAGAGCTTATGGAGGGGTGGTGCGGGATATGTGGAGGGCTTATGGAGGGGTGGTGCGGGGTAGATGGAGGGGTAGGTGGAGGGCTTATGGAGGGGTGCTGCGGGGTAGATTGAGGGCTTATGGAGGGGTGGTGCGGGGTAGGTGGAGGGCTTATGGAGGGGTGGTGAGGTGTAGATGGAGGGGTAGGCAGAGAGCTTATGGAGGGGTGGTGCGGGATATGTGGAGGGCTTATAGAGGGGTGGTGCGGGGTAGATGGAGGTGTAGGTGGAGGGCTTGTGGAGGGATGGTGCGGAATAGATGGAGATGTAGGTGGAGGGCTTATGGAGGAGTGGTGCGGGGTAGTTGGAGGGCTTATGGAGGGGTGGTGCGGGGTAGATGGAGGTGTAGGTGGAGGGCTTGTGGAGGGATGGTGCGGGATAGATGGAGATGTAGGTGGAGGGCTTATGGAGGAGTGGTGCGGGGTAGATGGCGGGCTTATGGAGGGGTGGTGCGGGGTAGATGGAGGTGTAGGGCTTGTGGAGAGATGGTGCGGAATAGATGGAGATGTAGGTGGAGGGCTTATGGAGGAGTGGTGCGGGGTAGTTGGAGGGCTTATGGAGGGGTGGTGCGGGGTAGATGGAGGTGTAGGTGGAGGGCTAGTGGAGGGATGGTGCGGGATAGATGGAGATGTAGGTGAGGGCTTATGGAGGAGTGGTGCGGGGTAGATGGAGGGCTTATGGAGGGGTGGTGCGGGGTAGATGGAGGTGTAGGTGGAGGGCTTATGGAGGGGTGGTGCGGGGTAGATGGAGGTGTAGGTGGAGGACTTGTGGAGGGGTGGTGCGGGGTAGATGGAGGTGTAGGGCTGTGGAGGGGGGTGCGGAGTAGATGTAGGGGTAGGTGAAGAGCTTATTTAGGGGTGGTGCGAGATAGATGGAGGAGTGGGTGGAGGGCTTATGGAGGGGCGGTGCGGGGGAGATGAAGGGGTGGTGCGGGGTAGATGTAGGGCTCATGGGGGGGGGGGGGTGGTGAGGTGTAGGTGGAGGGGTAGTTGGAGAGCTTATCCAGGAAGGGTGGTGAGGTGTAGGTGGAGGGGTGAATGGAGGAAAGATGGAGGGGTCCTCTTGGTCCCAGCTTGTTAGCCCCTCCATCCTTCTGTGGTCAAACATTCGTGCAAACTATGACTTCACCATGACGGGGGTGGAGTGTTCATGGTACGCAATCTATGACCTCACCATGATGGGGGTAGAGTGTCCATAGTACGCTGTCTATGACCTCACCATGACGAAGGTAAAGTTTCCATGGTACGCTCTCCAAGACCTCACCATGACGGGGTAGAGTGTTTCATGGTACGCTGTCTATGACCTCATCATGACGGGGTGGAGTGCTCATGGTACGCTCTCTATGATCTCACCATGACGGGGGTGGAGTGTTCATTGTACGGTGTCTATGACCTCGCCATGACTGGGCTAGAGTGTTCATGGTACGATGTCTATGACCTCACCATGATGGGGGTGGAGTGTTCATGGTACGCTCTCTATGACCTCACCATGACGGGGGTGGAGTGTACATGATACGCTCTCTATGATCTCACCATGACGGGGGTGGAGTGTTTATTGTACGCTATCTATGACCTCGTCATGACGGGGGTAGAGTGTTCATGGTACGCTGTCTATGACGGGGTGGATAGTTCATGGTACACTCTATATGACCTCACCATGACGGTGACGAAGTGTTCATGGCACTCTCTATGTTACCTCACCATAATTGCGGTTGAGTGTTCATGGTACACTCTCTATGATCGCAACATGACGGGGGTGGAGTGTTCTGGGTACACTCTCTATGACCTCACTTTCTAGTGTTCATGGTACGCTGTCTATGACTTCACCATGACGGAGTGTAGTGTTTATGGTACGCTCTCTAAGAACTCACTATGACGGGGGAGAAGTGTTCATGGTACGCTCTTTATGATCTCACCATGACGGGAGGGGTGTTCGTGGTACACTCTCTATGATCTAACCATGACGGGGGTGGAGTGTTCATGGTACTCTCTCTACATATGCTTTATGACCTCACCATGGTCGTGATGGATTGTTCATGTTATCCTCCCTATGACCTCTCCATGGTGGTGAAGTAGTGTTAATCGTACGCTATCTATGACCTCGCTATGACGGTGTTGGAATGTTCATGGTACGCTTCCTATGACCTCACCATGGCGTTATGGAGTGCCTCTGGTACCCTCTCTACAAAATCATGCTCTATGACCTCACCATGCCGGTGATGGACTGTTCATGTTACACTCTATGCTAGTATTACCTCAGCATGACGGTGATGGAGTTTTCATGGCACACTCATTTTGTTTTTGCTGAATGCGCTTTCATTTCACAAACATTACACATTGGTATTCCACCACGAAGTTAATATATACATGTGATACTTGCACTCTGGTTCTGACACGTTTGAGTGCGCTTGATATACTGCAGCTACATTTAGCCGTAGGCATGCGTTCGAACATTATATACTGGATATCGAATTATATCACTACATACTGTTGGTACGAGTTCTAGGGATTCATTCTACAGCTAATGTTATCTTCAGTGTACCATCTGGAAGTAATGCATGACCCCTCACCTGTAAGAATAGCTACGGGTTCTAGAGATTCATTCTACAGCTAATGTTATCTTCAGTGATACCTTCTGGAAGTAGTGCATGATCCCTCACCTGTAAGAATAGCTACGAGTTCTAGGGATTCATTCCACAGCCAATGTTATCTTTAGTGTACCATCTGGAAGTAGTGCATGACCCCTCACCTGTAACAATAGCTACGAGTTCTAGGGATTTATTCTACAGCTAATGTAATCTTCAATGATACCTTCTGGAAGTAGTGCATGACCCCTCACCTGTAAGAATAGCTACGAGTTCTAGGGATTCATTCTACAGCCAATGTTATCTTCAGTGTACCATCTGGAAGTGGTGCATTACCCCTCACCTGTAACAATAGCTACGAGTTCTAGGGATTCATTCTACAGCTAATGTTATCTTCAATGATACCTTCTGGAAGTAGTGCATTACCCCTCACCTGTAAGAATAGCTACGAGTTCTAGGGATTTATTTTACAGCTAATGTTATATTCAGTGTACCATCTGGAAGTAGTGCATGATCCCTCACCTGTAAGAATAGCTACGAGTTC
>OZ024913.1:54538624-54738624 GCA_964017125.1 Flabesymbios commensalis
TATATAACCTTGTTTTCACCAAGTGACGTCACTGCGTTTCACAAAATATTTATCTGTTTATTGCATATCACAAATGTTTTTCATTCGCTTGAACCTGGAATTGTTGAAGCAATTCTCAACTTCAGATGACGAAAAATAGTTTTATAAAAACAGACTTTCAATGTTAACTGCGTGAGCATCTACTACAAGCAATGTTTTTATATTTCAATGGCATTTTACTGGATGCCAAACTTTATAGAGAGGTATTTATATAATACGATCCCGGCTGGACAATGTTTTGTATATTTACCGTTTAAATTAGCAATTATTCTATTTAAATGTTATGAACAAGAACCTAACATAATATGACATAATTATTACTAGAGCATTCTCATTTATGATATCTTAGGCCTAATTATAAGTATTTTTTAAAACAATTGTCATCATCAGTTCAAGATTTACATGGTTGAAAATAGTTCATTCCAGCAACGAAAAATTAGCAAGGGTTAATCACTATTTTTCCCGCGCAGACGTTTTCCCCATATGAATTATTACTGTTTATGTGGGGAATTGTGATGCTATAACAATATAAACAATTGCATAAGAGCTTTTTTAAAATTTGGACTATGCACTGATATCGGTGCTACCAATATGTGATATGTTTGACAAACAGCAGAGAAATACCTGAGTGATATCCCGGTCACACACGGGCTTATATAACCCTTTAAACGCCGGTGCCGCATAAATTCGAATATTCATTTTCTATTAGCACATTAAGTACCACATTTTAAATATGTTAAAGATAAAATGTGACATCAACCAGCAAGATTTGAAAAGAGTTGACTTCCATTTTGTCAAATCTGAATAATTTTCACTCACTTGAAGTTGTGGATCGCGTCAGCGAGACACAACTTCATGTGTGTATGTGCCAGCTATCCGCGTCCTGTGCACTGTACACGATCTGTACACAATAACATAGCTTTTCTTATTCGCCGATCAAACGAAAAAAACGCAGACAAGTCTGCGAATGGTTATTTAGCACACTATTCAGCGAGTGGTCAGGGCATGGAGATAGTAAAGCTTCTACTAACTCCATGCTCGGGGTTAGAAGGCGGCCTATTTCAGATCAATCTACGTCTTACCTACGTTGTCCATCCAATGTCTTCTTTGCAAGGAGGAAATATTACATGCAACATTGTAAAACAAATAGTTGTAGAATGGAGTAGGTCTATGTACTGATCAACTCCTCCTTAATTTGTGTTGCGTCCAAGTTGAGACCGGTCTGAAAGGGGTATGAGCGCAATGATCAAATAGGGTTATATGTGAAGATTCCAATACTTGCCTCATTAGTTTCACGTTGGTTCAATTATCAGTGATAATGGAGCTGCATTATGACGTTAATACAACTATCAACCAATGCGTTCTGTAAGTATTGTTTGAAGTAATGGAGATCAACGTATCCTGATAGTAGTTCTTTATCTCATCCACGATTACATATGATCACATGTCAATAAATCTATAACACCTGGTTTATATATAATACGACGAATTGTAATATTTAGCTATTCTTGGAAACACAGTCACATTTGTTCTACAACAGTACGGCGGCCATAGATCACCTACATCAAAAGAAACCTACGGCGGTCGCGGAGGTTCTATATTATATCTCTTTTTACAGTCACTGTAGGATTAAAGCCACGAGTTATAGTGTAATTTTGATAATTTTACTTTCGCAGTAAAGCAATCATACATGTACTTGAGTGTGCAGTGGTCTTCTCTTTGTTGTGCCGCTGTCCTAGGGTCTAATAATCGTATGATTCACCTGCTGTGGTCTTCGGGAAGCGTTGGTAGGCCTATGTTGAAAATAAAAAAACACCCGCAATGACACCATACGACAATTCACATGGAAACCGTAGATTTTATATTTCCAGAAAATCACAATACGCCGTACGAGTACCACTTTTATGTGTGATTCTACAGCATATGTGACCGTGGACAATTCGCGGTAGTAGACATTCTTAATCATACTGCAGCCGCGACAGAGAAGACTGAGGCATACTAATTTATATAGGCCAACCATATTGTGCTACATAAGCTTACTAACTGACATAATCTTCTATTGAATCACTGACCACCGCGCTTCTTTTGGCTCACGTGTCGACGTCTACTTGCATTTAACCCCTACAACGCTGACATATATAAACCATGGAAATTAAAGGGTTATTTTCATTTTGAAATCATCATAAATGTCTTAGATAACTCTTTCTGATTCATTTGAATACCTATGTTATGGGTCTACGGCCATTAGAAATATTTTTACTCTCACAGTGTGGGATCGACTCTAGTCGTCAGAAACGTCAGATTCTGACGACTAAAGTCGATCCCCGCGCTGTAAGGGTTAAAATTTGACACATATATGTACATATTATACATGTATACGTCATTCTTTATGTTTTCGTCGCCGCCTCCGAAATTATTATGTTTTCGGGCTGTCCGTCCGTCCGGCCGCCGTCCGGCTGTCCGGCTGTCCGTCCTTCTGGTTGATCGTTCGTCACCAGGATATCTTCACACCTATAATATGTATTACTTCCATATTAATACCTGTTATCCACATGATGAAACTCAAGGTCAAGCTCAATGATTGGTGACCATGACCTATTTTTCAAGGTCACAGAGACAGATTAAGGAAAAACATTGTCATAAAGATATTTCCACCGCACCTGATAAAAGTCAAATTCAAGGATTGGTCACTTTGACATATTTGTCAAGATCACAGAGGTTCATTAATGATAAAAAATGTCCTTACGATATCTCCACACCTACAATATGTATTACTTCCATATCAATACCAGCCATCCGTATTCTGAAACTCAAGGTCATGCACAAGGATGGGTGATCTTGACCTATTTGTCAAGGTCACAGAGGCTGATAAATCTTGTATAATTTGTATCGATTTCGTAGCCATACAATTGATAGAACTTATAAAACTGTATGTTAAATGAGCAACTGATGATCTTGAGCTTTTTTTATATCAAACATTGTCATCACGATATCTCAAAAAACTCTAGATCAGGGGAGATGAGATCACAGTAGGCCTAAGTAGGCCTCTGACTCATGTGATTATGGCGGAGGCATACAATTTACGCCTATGACGAATTTTCCTTCTAGTTTTATCAATATAGCGGGTCTACGGTCGAATGTGTAATCAGGGGATGTCTTTAACAAGTCATATATCTAAAACGACAAAAATCACAGTCCCCGCGTACCAAGAAGGGAGATAAATGTATGCTGAAATACTACGCTATGCCACAAGCTATAGTAATGTGATAAAATCACTGGATATATAGACCAAAAAATTACACGGTGTATTATTATTATGCCTACTGGTCAGTTCTATGGCGATATTTATCCATATCAAATAATACAATCTTGTAGATGTTGGTTACTTTCCTCCAGTGTTTCATGTTATACATCTTCTGTTACATTTTACTACAATGAAATAGTTATGTCCAATTTACTTGTATATTTGACTCGGCTACGTTTCTTTTTTATATCACGTTATGGTGGCGCATTGCATGTCCTTCCTCTTCCTGGCACCATATATCTCTACAGTTACATCTAAAATAAGCACCTCAATCATATGATATCACGACAATGTAATATTTCACTATCGTTGGTCTGAACCCTTTCTGGATAGAACACAATTCAAATTTTAGTTACAAAAAAATTATGAGCATCTATATCATAGCAATACCCACCATTATGTCAACTAAATTAACACCCCAGTTGTTTTCACTTCTGTTTTATGAAGTCAAAGTGCCGCAGGACCACAAACAAGCCTGTTCTCGGCTTTTTGTCAGATGGTGGCGGCACGACACTCTCGTCAATGGGTTAGTTGTGTAAGGTGTCACGTGATGGCCAAATCAAATGACGTCAGACAATAATATCCAAGTGACCACGAAACATTAAATCAGTGCTGGTTTGATGTTGGCACCGCGTCGCGGACGGTGGTCCAACATTAAGCCGACACTGTATCATCGTTCCATGTTTGCAGGGCACTGACTGATATCTCGGGTTATCAGGTTACGGGGAGTCGTGTTTTTATTCAATTTGGCCAATATTTCTGTATTATTTATATATTTATAACCTGATCAAATTATACCAACAAACTTTTGAACGTGGCCTCTCAGAAACAAGCACAAGATTCAAATATGAGGACGCTTTTCTTGGAAAATGACTATATCCAATGTTTTGTCTGATAATATAGGTGAATATAAGGTACATGTATGTTCCTGTACGTCATCGCAGAGATGAGTGCATCAGATTCAGACAAAAAAACATTGATTCAACTTCTATCTGCGAAAAATAAATAAATAAATAACTTAATAGTAGACAGCGGAATGATTCTGCTTGATATTAGGAGCAGCTGCCATGAGAGCAAGCAGTCATCTGCCAGTAAATACAGGCTACGTGATCTAGCGATGAGTCACATCATCCATCTGATTTTTTTCAACAAAAATAGACTTTTTCTTGAAATCAGAGCTACTAATTAAAAAAAATAATTTTTTTTCTTAATTCAATACTCTTGTTTTTTGTAATTATCGTGATAAAAAACTATATGTTATACATTTTTTTACTGTAGCATGTATAACCTTCGTGGAAGTTCCTTACGCATATGCCTAGCATAGGCCTATCGCAGAATCATAATGATTGGACATACATGTATGCCAACGAACGCTATTGCAGTGACTGGAATTATTTCAGAATCAATTATGTTTCTACTGTAGTAATGAAATGAGTCGGGCTTTAGGCCACCTTTGTGCACATATAGGCTAAACTGGGCCAGGAGAACCTCCTGAGGATGGTGAGATGATTGAGATGACACTGTCCTCCAGACACAGGATTCGAAATTCGAGCCCTGGCGGTCTGAGGCCGAGTACGCTACCTCTCGGTCACGGAGGCTCCCCACAATACTGACTTGCACACGTGGATGGGGAAGAAACATTTTTGTTTCTTTGAAACCGCCGAGACCGGGAACCGAACCCCGAATTCTGGCGTGAAATGCAGCGGTGCTAACCACTACCCTAGGGCCCCCGCCCTCTACTGTAGTAAAACACTGGTAAACAGGATTATACCGCCGTGCAAAGGCGAAAGGCAGTATCTGCTTACTTTACAAGTAAGCAGATACTGTCTTTTTGCTTTGCAGAGCGGTATACATCCCCAGATATTTTGAAAAACGTTTTCTCTCAATAATTGATGGCTATGAAGTATGTAGTGTTGGGTAGTTTTATTATTGGTTGTCAGTTATTATAGTGGTATGAGCTTTGTCTACCGCTCTCATACACCTTTCATAATAAAGGTACGTGTTCTTTTCACTTTATGTTCTTTTTGAGATATTCTCGCGTGATACTTATACGGTGTTCATGTTTCTACAGGACCCAGTACTCTTACGCCATGCAATCCCTAAAAGCAGTAACAGTTTACTTAAAAAGTAATCAGTTACTGCCGTTTGGCTTTGCAGAGTATTATTGATTTTTGTTCTGGACATCCTTCTTATAGGATGTACCTGACAAAGGCAGATTATACCACTCTCCCATCAGGCAAGATAGGCTTTAATTTCCTGCTCATTTTCATATCACGATGACGATGTCTCGAGCCGCGACGGCAGTGGCTAGAATATTACTAAATCATACATACATAAATTTCAGTTGTATTTGGAGTTATCCAGTCCAAACCATATCTTGATACCACATAATATTATAAAAGTCATGGTAAAGTACACTCTAAATATATTTTTTATAATAACCGGTATATCAGAATCTCACTGCTTTCCTTGACGTATTTTCATTTTATCTTAGAGTAGTATTAACGAATTGGAACGTGCTTGGCTTGGAACTTGTGCATTTAATTGATAGTGTTGTAGCAGTGATAGTTAAAACGTGGATACGCAATGAGGAGTTCGCTCTCAACTACCGCACCAGCCGTATTCTGGTACAAGCTACGATAAATCGTAGGCTTCGGATTGGTCGAGATGGCCATCTCGACCAATCTGAAGCCTACGATTTCTCGTAACTTGTACGAGAATACGGGCCATATGGCGGGAACGGGAAGGATGAAGCAGTGATACTTACCCGACATAAATGGTTCTGGATGGTGAAGGAGAATTGCTCTTGTCTAAAATTAATCGCTCTTCTAATGGTGTGGCTTCAGCCAGAGGATTCCTCTGGTCGTGTAAGCAGGAATGGTCGTCTCTGCCTGTCTCCGTCTGATCCACACCTCAATGTGTCTTACTCAACTGGCAACAGGCGATGAACTAGCGTCAGGCTAACGTCTAAGACCATGGACTGACGTCAGGCGGACGTCTTAGACGTTGGTCCGACGTCAGAACAACGTCTAAGACGTTGGCCTGACACCAGATCATCGTCTTAGACACTGTTCTGTCGTGAGACCTTCGCGCAAGACGCGATACGCATTAAATCATAAATTTGTATAATACGTGTACTTGATAATAGGAGAAGGAATAAGTTACAGTAGCACGATTCTGCGTAGTGTGAACACTGGTGGATGTATGGACGACGAACGAAAAATGATGACGAGGGCAAGTAGGCATTTCCACGTAAAAAACAAGTCAGATGGGTTATTTGGTGAGAAGGGCGGGGGCCCTAGGGTAGTGGTTAGCACCGCTGCCTTTCACGCTAGAGCTCGGAGTTCGTTTCTCGGTCTCGGTGGTTTGAAAGAAGCTAAGTGCAGTGGGGTGTGAAGGGCTTAACCAGGGCTGCTCTAATTTATAAGTATAGCCCGCTGGGTCACAAAGCACTAGATAACATTAATATGCAAGGACAATAAGATACACTTACATCTAGTTTTTCAATTGCTCTACATTGTAAACCCCCAGGTGACAACTTTGTAATCCAAGAAACCATACTTGATGCGATTCAACCTCTCGCTG
Source organism: Flabesymbios commensalis (assembly GCA_964017125.1). NCBI lineage: Eukaryota > Metazoa > Annelida > Polychaeta > Terebellida > Flabelligeridae > Flabesymbios > Flabesymbios commensalis. The sequence continues at coordinate 54,545,553 of OZ024913.1, forward strand.
ATTATGGACGTGCAATTTAGCGTGATTACTACTAGTTTTGTTTTGTTTTAGCTGGTGTATCAAAACGACTGTATACACCATCTTGTATTTTATTATTGAGAAAAACATATTTCTGTTTGATCTATGTAAGAAAACGTGCTGTAATGTCTACATCATCAGCTGATTGGATATTATGCATTAGTCATGTGATATGGTCAGGTGATCTTGGAGGGATTAGGCATTTTTCTAGATAATTATACCGGAGATAGTGCAAGAAGATATTGATGCCTTCATCAAAGTTACTCCACTGGCTGACCAAGCGATGTGACAAGATGAAGGAACATATCGTATTACTAAAGCAATCTACCTGCGTGGCACATGATCTAATTTATGATGCCAGTAAGCCTTTGGTACATGTCTGATGTCGACAGCGGTAAGTCCGACTGTCACCAGATGAAGTACTCTGCACTGCAAAGCCAAAAGGCAGTAAAGTAGTTACTGTCTTTTAGATTTGTTTTTTTTTTATGGGGTATCATTTACGTTGGACCCAAGTACACTATTCTACACGGTACTTCTTTTCTTCTGATCGGGGGTAGATTACTAGTCTGATTGGTCTCAGTACCCATGGTCTAATTATGATCTACAACTTTAATCATATGGAAAAATGATATAGTTCCAATAATTTTCTGTGGTTTACTAAACCATTTTGATTACACGAAGTCTAAGCTTGGCCAGGATAACCTTCTGGGGATGGTGATATAAACCAGATGGCATTGCTCTTTAGACACATGATAAGCAATTCGGGCCATGGCGATCTGAAGCCGAGCAGGCTACTTCTAGGTCACAGGGCCTCCCTGAAAATGTAATCTTTGGGAATTAAGGGAGAGCAGTGTTTTTTGGAAAGCTGACTACAGCGAGCTAACTACATTCTCTGGACTGACAAGCGTTAAACAGCTCACAAGAACACAGCACGCTAAATGCCTTATTAACAACACGCTAATAAGCAGCATCCAGCTCAACAGACTCAATACTGCCAAGTAATTTGCCAAACAGAATGAGCCATCGTGTAAGGTCGGAATAAGGTGTCATTATTGTTTGAGAAATGTAGATGATAATCGTATAATCTATGAGAAGAATTACTGATATGATTTATCAGCTTTGGTCTCTATATGCATGAGAACTCACATGGCAACGAGCAGTATTCTTACATGACCACTGTAGAGAACTAATGACATCAATTATTAAAAAGGCTACGTGAGATAAAAACTTGGGATCAAGAAGTTGTAGTCCAGGAGCATTAGGTTTTAAGGTGGTATACGCTGATTGTTTCAAGAACTACAAAAAATGCAGATTACATTAGGAATTCAACTTTATTTGACGCATACATGTATAACACCGAAAATATTTTACACAATAATGATCAAGCCCGATTTTACAGAACCCCAGATATGCGTTTTCAGTAACGCAGGTAAATCTCTGATATCCCAGCTGGCACCTTGATGTCAATTTGACGTCGATATAAGATTTCACTTTATTGTGAAATATGCATCAAGAATTTATAAAAAAATTGGTAATATAATATTAACTTTAGTTGACACTGCACTTAACGGCAGTGTTAACTTTGTGAGATATCTTCAACTAAACTGGCTTTACTTTAGGCCTACATAGGTTTACAGTTTGACGATAAATTGACGTCAAACAAGTTACATCAAATTGATGTCAAATGTGAATCAATCTGTTGACCATATAATATGGTCTCATATAACTGTTTTAAATCCCACAGACTGACTATGTTTTATAGCCCACATACCAGACCCCACAGACCCATTATGGACGTTCTAAACGTTCCAAAAATGTATAAATCTAGTCATTAATTTAAACTTACATGCACATACAGATATACATGTATATAATTCAACTCAAAAAAACTCTTCGGCGGCCATCTTGAATTTTTGTACTTTCTCGACCTGTGATTCTTGGGAGTTTTAGGATGTTTTTTCAGGACTGCTTTCTGAGTAGATATCCTGAAAAATTCTTGTTACATAATATGTATTCCACCTAATAATGTATTGCCAGTCTAATGATCCTGGACTATTATACAATCATCACATACTCATTCTGAATAAAAAATATCGATGAATGTTATTGAGATGTCATGCGTTAGGTACGTGTTCAACACCAGTAGCGTTGGACTAATGTCTGCAACGTTAATCCAACATTGATTCAACGTCATGTGCTTCCTGAGACCAGAAGTTCATAGTGCCAAGCGAGCCACGTGGCTCCCCGCACATAAAAACTTCTCTGTGAAGGTAAATAGCAGTAACTGTTTACTTGAAAAGTAGTCAGCTACTGCTATTGGCCTTGGTACGGCAGGGTCGTCTGTACCCAGCAGGTGTACTCATTCCACTTCCCTATTATCTCAATAAAAGCGTCATGCAACACATGTGTAATGTGTGTGATATAGAATATTATCTCACATCATAAATGGTAAAAAATAAGAATATCGTACAGGGAAATATTTTGAATAATTCTTGTCTATACTTGTTATCTACTGATGGTAATTATCACATTTTACAATTTTTTTTGACAGCTCTGTTCGGTACGTACGACAGACTATCGCCGTTTACTTTGATAAAAGGTCAAACTAATAATGACTAATAAATAATAGAGGCAATAACAATAAATGATAGAGGCAATAGGAAAGTGTGTGATTGTGGTTATACTGTATATGTTTTCCATAGATGATTAAAGTGGGCAAAATGTAAAAGAGTGAATGAATTTTTACTTCTGAGACACTTGATTGCTAAATGTCTGTGCCAAATAATCAAATACGAAGAACCACTAATACGCTGTGTGTTATCTGTTTACACCAGGAGCTACCCAACAGTAGCAAACGCTACACTAAATATACAGTCAATCATAAACAGTACTAGATGTCCTGTAAACAATGTCCAGTATACAGTGTACGTTTTATATACTTATATACAGTATAATTAATACTACTATCAATACCTTTATCTGTTTATATGTAGCCTAATATATGACGCGAATGCGACAGAACAGATCATTAATCTAGATACTTAGGCAATGTATGTTTTCAGGATAATTTGCTGTAAATGTTGATGGAAACAGCTATTTGTTATGGTTTGCACTCTCACGCAAATTTAAGCTGTACTCATGATTCTTTGCTAATCGAATAAGAAAGTTGTGAATGATTTTACTGTGTGTTCTGGTAAGGAATATCTGATAGACAGACATGCATACACACAGTGGTCATCTATAATTAAAGCCCGCATTCAACTGAAAAGTCCCAAGTGGTTAATTAGTGAGGTGTTTTTTTATTAGCATTCTGCTAAAGAATAATTGGCAATTTCCCGGCACACCTGCAAGGATTTTCTCGTGTGCCTCGATAAAAAAGACAACACTACATGACGTCACAATGCCGTCCGAGCAAACACGAGGCATTGAACCAATGTTGTGTTAATGTTGGTCCACCGTCTACGTCCACTGGGGTTCTGATTAACTGACAACCCATGTCTTATTTGTTGTCAGAGACATGAGTGGTAGGAGATGTCTTCCCGTATGGTATGGGAAAAGCTGACCAATTGTTTAGTCCACGCTTGAAACATGGACCAGCAAGCACGAGGAGTTGTCACAGGAAGACATAGTCAGAGCATGTGTATGACTATGGTATTTTTTAAATGTTTTACAAAAGAAACATAAAATCATAAAAGAGCAACAAAACAAACGAACGAACAAACAAATTTTGCAATAAATTGTTTGCCTGAGGTCGTGTTGATCTCATTGACGGACAGTGTGCTTTTTCTGGACAGATTCAGATGAGATAACAGGCGGTCTCAACAGGCAGGCAGGCAGGCAGGCAGGCAGGCGAGAAGGCAGGCAGCTAGACGTGCAGGCAGGCAGGTTTTTAATTCGTTTGGGCAGATATCAATTGACTGTCAATAATTCTAATCTGCAGTTCTGGATCAACAGATGCAGACATGTTATTGATTGATCTTGTCACCAGATGTCGCTCAGATGTCTGTCATACATGACCATGTCAAACATCAGGGCATGACGAGCACGGGCGTTGTGACGTCACCTCATCATATCTGCTGACGTCAGCTTATCAGCAGGAAGCACACGATTCTGACATAAACCTGGCTCAATTGTGGGTGAATGTTTAAAACATTCATGATTTGCAAAGCCTGCATATTTGTCCACCCCATTTTTGTCATTGTGTATTTTTTCTGAGCAAATATGTGTTTGCCATGCCCCTTTATTATAATCAGCTATACTTCAATTTGTGTACACGATTGCCACCGTGATTGCAAAATTTCTAAATTTGATCCACAAGTTACATTTGATTTTAATGATGTTTTTACCAACTGACTCAGAATAAGCACAGACACATGTCTACCAAGTAAAGGGTTTTGGGAACACTGACATAATCGATCTACGGCGCCGGGTGCACCCATGGGAGGCCTCCATTGAACGCTGTATAAATGCGAACAGAAAATTTGTCGTCAGACGCATTTTATTTAATGCGACATGTTAAAGGGACTTTAATAACAAATAAAAAAATCGTTGATTTTATTTTGGCTTCTTAATATGACCATATGATGTAAACATGTCCATAGATTAGAACTACAAAATTTTTCTGCTGCGTATTCACCAGCTAGACTAGATATAAAGACGAATTTCCCGTATTTCTTATTTTTGACATGGTTGTTAATAATTAGAAATCAGGAATTTCGTCTCTATATCTAGCCTAACTGGTGAATGCGCAGCAGAAAAATTAAAAAACTTTTGCAGTTCTAGTCTATGGACATGTTTACATCATATGGTCATATTAAGAAGCCAAAATAAAATCACCGATTTTTTGATGATTTTAGCCTGGCCCAGTCCCTTTAACCTTTAAAGCGCTAGACTATAGTTAATAATTTAATTTTGTATCTACTTGAGGTGTCTTGCTACCGCGATCCACAACTTCAGGAGGGTAAAAGCTGCTCACATTTAAATTCTATGACACAATTATCTAGAGCGCATGCTTTTCGTCGATGTCTCCGTCAATTCTAAGCCGATTTCCTTTCAATTTTGCACAGGACATTTCCAGGTCATGTCCTAACATTAAAAATTAAAAATATCGCAGAATTCTAGGCGCGATCATCCCTTTAACTTTAAGGATTTATTATCGACTTGATATTGTTCATGTGACAGCTACAGCGTGTAAGTGAGTGTAAGCGATTGTGCAGTCGTATTGCTGAAGTAATCCCCAATAGTCACTACTTCAGCACTATTTTGCTATTTTGCAAAATTTTTATTTATCTATTATGCTCAGCAAGAAATATAAATTGTTCAAAATCTAACATCCGGTCTTTAAGCATTCTCGACGCTGCAATTAAAGCGACGCAAAGCTTGCGTAGGCCAATATTTTCCAATATGTTCAGAAGATCTCTATCTAGAGGTGGGCACGCTGAATTTCGCTATGATGAGTCTAGAGGGTGGAAGGTGTTCCTTTGTTAACCCGTTGAGCACGAGATTATTATCCTACTGCTCTGTTTTTGAAACGAAATTATTTTATGACGTCATAGTTATCTCATGCAATCAGACCCGGAGATCTCCGGGCCTCGTATCTGAATTGTCTCCCTAAATTACGGAGATCTCCGGGGCTCGTCACAAACGGGTTAAGCTAAGATACTTGAATAACAAATGTATACTTGAGAGCAATTATATTTATAGTTAAATTTTATGATAGGCATTATGATGTGCCACTGTCAATTCTGTAGTGCTGGAATGCTGTGAACCGTATTTTGATCATTATCATGATTATCAGCCATGGTTTTATCCAAATTGCGTTAGACATCATCATGGTTATATAGGTAATATAGGTTATTATCACAAAATAATAATAGGTATTATTTTATTTGTCTCTCTTTCACAGATAAAAATATTTCTCGTCATTTGAAGCTAAAAATTGCGTCAACCATTCCCGCTTCAAATGAATAAAAAAATACAAAGTGATAATTCTGCAGGATCTGATACGTTGACCCATTGTCGGTTTGATGTTGGGCCAGCGGAACATTAAACCGACACTGGGACAACTCCTCGTGTTTGCACGGTACGGTAAGCGACCTTGTAAGTGTTGTGCTGAAAGTGAACGCTTGTCAGAATCACATCCTCTGGTTGGTCTTCACCACCTAACAGCTGGTGTCTTTCTCTGTCATGGATTGGGAAGGACAGTCAATCACTGATGGTGTTACAACCAAAGAGTCCAGAACAATGGTTATTGGCTATAACTTCCATCAATTACTACGTCATAGACGTAGGTTGAACGGCAGCAATGTCACTTTCGGAACGCAACTTCAAGTCGGCCCAAAGCGTTGGCAATTATAGCAGTTTTAAATATTTGTTATTACACTGCCAGGGGCGTGCACAGGATTTGGATTAGGGGGGGGGGGGGGTCGTTCTAAAATGAAATCGCAAGTGATGTTAGGGTGGGGATACAGGTATTTTTAAATTGGTATAAAATTACGACATTTTCAGCATAATAGACAACACACGTACATGTCGTAGTCGTAACAATTAGGGGTGTATTATGTCAGTACAACTATAATCTGATCAAAATATATTTTTTATTTAAAATAATTTGTTCAATTTCAGTTGTATAATAATGAGGTTTTTTTTGTTTTTATTGATTGAAATGTACAATACAAGTACAAATTATGTATTATCAGTAAATAAATTGTTCATTTAAAAGCACATTCATTGAAGCCGTTGTAAAAGAACAAAGAATCGACATCGGCCCAATGCAAGTTACTGACACAGTCATGTTCACAGAAAAAAACTATTACTCAGTGAACGCGAGACACTGTCACAATACTAGATAAATGTCGGGCCATAAACGCTGGCCCGACACCGAAGTAACACCATGCCAGCGTCTCCCGTTTTCTGGCTATGTGGTATGGTATCACAGTTGACAATACATGACCCACCAGACAAAAGATGAAAGCAATGCCGGTTCAACGCCGGTCCACCATCGACGACACCGAACCAACGCTGAAGCGACACCGATTCAACACCCTGCGCCTGCTGGGGAAAGAAGATAATTCTGCTGTTGGTTCAGCGTTGGTCCACAATCGACGACGCTGAACCAACGTTAAAGTAACACCTATTCAACACCCTGCACCTGCTGGGAACAGAAGATAATTCTGCTGTTGGTATAATGTCTGGCCACTGCCGGAAAGATGTCCAGACACCAAATCAGGATATGGTCAACCGTCGTGCGTTTTGCCCAGCATACACAACACGTCAAAAAAGGATGCGGGGTCAGTGCTGGGCCAGCGTTTGCAGCGCTGGCCAAACACCGACCCAACAAAGGGCTCGAGTCCTGTGTATGCCGTGCCACCAGTATATTATTTATTATTGTAACGCTGAATATTATGCTTGTAAAATATTGTTATTACATAATTCAAATATAATAGGGTTCAGTCGTGTATGCCTCTCTGGTCTTGAGAGCCATGATCAAGTGTTCTAGATCTTGACCCTCGAGACCAGCTGCCGTGACCTCACCAATACTATGGTGAGGTCACAATGATATTATGGTGAGGTCACAACATTTAAAAGACATAACAACACAACATATTACCACTCCCATGCACGGATATAAAAAAACAAAAAAAGTATATCACCTGATCACGGCATGCATGTGTGTTGGAATATATAGTTATAGCTGCAGACAGATATCTTACTTATCACTCCTCCTTGCGAAAAGGGATGATGTAATTACATTTGTAAAAATCACGAAAATGGAGGAATACATAATTGCAATAACTGTAATTGGGTTTAGATGCTGTAATAACTTGATATATTTTACATTCTCTTAAGTTAATTAAAGAAATTAGATAAGATGATTTAATTAATCCTTTTAAATTACTTTTACGTACAAACAATGCTGAAAGATTAGACCCAGAAGTATACCAAGCACTCTCAATATAAACACACTCAAACCAATATATCAGTGGAAAGCTGGAAAGACGTCATAGACATTACTCTGAGTATGCAGTTTAATGTACGCTTCACTTTACTCTGGGAACGCGGTTTGAGGTACACTTCACATTACTCTGAGTACACAGTTTGATGTACGCTTCACATTACTCTGAGTACGTGGTTTGAGGTACGCTTCACATTACTCTGAGTATGCAGTTTAATGTACGCTTCACTTTACTCTGGGAACGCGGTTTGAGGTATGCTTCACATTACTCTGAGTACGTGGTTTGAGGTACGCTTCACATTACTCTGAGTACGTGGTTTGAGGTACGCTTCACATTACTCTGAGTACACAGTTTGATGTACGCTTCACATTACTATGAGTACGTGGTTTGAGGTACGCTTCACATTACTCTGAGTACACAGTTTGATGTACGCTTCACATTACTCTGAGTACGTGGTTTGAGGTACGCTTCACATTACTCTGAGTACATGGTTTGAGGTACACTTCACATTACTCTGAGTACGTGGTTTGAGATACGCTTCACATTACTCTGAGTATGCAGTTTAATGTACGCTTCACTTTACTCTGGGAACGCGGTTTGCGGTATGCTTCACATTACTCTGAGTACGTGGTTTGAGGTACGCTTCACATTACTCTGAGTACGTGGTTTGAGGAACGCTTCACATTATTCTGAGTACACAGTTTGATGTACGCTTCACATTACTCTGAGTACATGGTTTGAGGTACGCTTCACATCACTCTGAGTACGTGGTTTGAGGTACGCTTCGCATTACTCTGGGTACACAGTTTTAGGTACGCTTCACAGCACCCTGAGTACACGGTTTGATGTACGCTTCACATTACTCTGAGTACACAGTTTGAGGTACGCTTTACATTACTCTGAGTACACAGTTTGATGTACGCTTCACATTACTCTGAGTATGTGGTTTGATGTACGCTTCACATTACTCTGAGTACGTGGTTTGAGGTACGCTTCACATCACTCTGAGTACGTGGTTTGAGGTACGCTTCACATTACTCTGGGTACACAGTTTTAGGTACGCTTCACATCACCCTGAGTACACGGTTTGATGTACGCTTCACATTACTCTGAGTACACGGTTTGGGGTACGCTTCACATTACTCTGAGTACACGGTTTGAGGTACGCTTCACATTACTCTGAGTACACAGTTTGATGTACGCTTCACATTACTCTGAGTATGTGGTTTGATGTACGCTTCACATTACTCTGAGTACACGGTTTGAGGTACGCTTCACATTACTCTGAGTACACAGTTTGAGGTACGCTTCACATTACCCTGAGTACGTGGTTTGAGGTACGCTTCACATTACTCTGAGTATGTGGTTTGATGTACGCTTCACATTACTCTGAGTACGTGGTTTGAGGTACGCTTCACATTACTCTGAGTATGTGGTTTGATGTACGCTTCACATTACTCTGAGTGTGTGGTTTGATGTACGCTTCACATTACTCTGAGTACGTGGTTTGATGTACGCTTCACATTACTCTGAGTACACAGTTTGAGGTACGCTTCACATTACTCTGAGTATGTGGTTTGATGTACGCTTCACATTACTCTGAGTACGTGGTTTGAGGTACGCTTCACATTACTCTGGGTACACAGTTTTAGGTACGCTTCACATCACCCTGAGTACACGGTTTGATGTACGCTTCACATTACTCTGAGTACACGGTTTGAGGTACGCTTCACATTACTCTGAGTACACAGTTTGATGTACGCTTCACATTACTCTGAGTATGTGGTTTGATGTACGCTTCACATTACTCTGAGTACGTGGTTTGAGGTACGCTTCACATTACTCTGGGTACACAGTTTTAGGTACGCTTCACATCGCCCGGAGTACACGGTTTGATGTACGCTTCACATTACTCTGAGTACACGGTTTGAGGTACGCTTCACATTACTCTGAGTACACAGTTTGATGTACGCTTCAAATTACTCTGAGTATGTGGTTTGATGTACGCTTCACATTACTCTGAGTACACGGTTTGAGGTACGCTTCACATTACTCTGAGTACACAGTTTGCGGTACGCTTCACATTACCCTGAGTACGTGGTTTGAGGTACGCTTCACATTACTCTGAGTATATGGTTTGATGTACGCTTCACATTACTCCGAGTACGTGGTTTGAGGTACGCTTCACATTACTCTGTGTATGTGGTTTGATGTACGCTTCACATTACTCTGAGTATGTGGTTTGATGTACGCTTCACATTACTCTGAGTACGTGGTTTGATGTACGCTTCACATTACTCTGAGTACACAGTTTGAGGTACGCTTAACATTACTCTGAGTATGTGGTTTGATGTACGCTTCACATTACTCTGAGTACGTGGTTTGAGGTACGCTTCACATTACTCTGGGTACACAGTTTTAGGTACGCTTCACATCACCCTGAGTACACGGTTTGATGTACGCTTCACATTACTCTGAGTACACGGTTTGAGGTACGCTTCACATTACTCTGAGTACACAGTTTGAAGTACGCTTCACATTACTCTGAGTATGTGGTTTGATGTACGCTTCACATTACTCTGAGTACACGGTTTGAGGTACGTTTCACATTACTCTGAGTACACAGTTTGAGGTACGCTTCACATTACCCTGAGTACGTGGTTTGAGGTACGCTTCACATTACTCTGAGTATGTGGTTTGATGTACGCTTCACATTACTCTGAGTACGTGGTTTGAGGTACGCTTCACATTACTCTGGGTACACAGTTTTAGGTACGCTTCACATCACCCTGAGTACACGGTTTGATGTACGCTTCACATTACTCTGAGTACACGGTTTGAGGTACGCTTCACATTACTCTGAGTACACAGTTTGATGTACGCTTCACATTACTCTGAGTATGTGGTTTGATGTACGCTTCACATTACTCTGACTACACGGTTTGAGGTACGCTTCACATTACTCTGAGTACACAGTTTGAGGTACGCTTCACATTACCTTGAGTACGTGGTTTGAGGTACGCTTCACATTACTCTGAGTATGTGGTTTGATGTACGCTTCACATTACTCTGAGTACGTGGTTTGAGGTACGCTTCACATTACTCTGAGTATGTGGTTTGATGTACGCTTCACATTACTCTGAGTATGTGGTTTGATGTACGCTTCACATTACTCTGAGTACGTGGTTTGATGTACGCTTCACATTACTCTGAGTACACAGTTTGAGGTACGCTTCACATTACTCTGAGTATGTGGTTTGATGTACGCTTCACATTACTCTGAGTACGTGGTTTGAGGTACGCTTCACATTACTCTGGGTACACAGTTTCAGGTACGCTTCACATCACCCTGAGTACACGGTTTGATGTACGCTTCACATTACTCTGAGTACACGGTTTAAGGTACGCTTCACATTACCCTGAGTACGCGGTTTGAGGTACGCTTCACATTACCGTGAGTATGTGGTCTGAGGTACACTTTACTTTACCCCGAGTACGCAGTTTGAGGTACGCTTCACATCACCCTGAGTACGCAGTTTGATGTACGCTTCACATTACTTTGAGTACACACTTTGAGGTACGCTTCACATTACTCTGAGTACACAGTTTTAGGTACGCTTCACATTACTCTGAGTACACGGTTTGAGGTACGCTTCACATTACTCTGAGTACGCGGTTTGAGGTACGCTTCACATTACTCTGAGTACACGGTTTGAGGTACGCTTCACATTACTCTGAGTACACAGTTTGAGGTACGCTTCACATTACCCTGAGTACGTGGTTTGAGGTACGCTTCACATTACTCTGAGTACGCGGTTTGAAGTACGCTTCACATTACACTGATTACACGGTTTGTTGTACGCTTCACATTACTCTGAGTACACGGTTTGAGGTACGCTTCACATTACCCTGAGTACGCGGTTTGAGGTACACTTCACATTACTCTGAGTATACGGTTTGATGTACGCTTCACATTACTGTGAGTATGCGGTTTGGGGTGCGCTTCACATTACTCTGAGTATACGGTTTGAGGTACGCTTCACATTACTCTGAGTACGCGGTTTGAGGTACGCTTCACATTACTCTGAGTACACGGTTTGAGGTACGCTTCACATTACTCTGAGTATGCGGTTTGGGGTACGCTTCACATTACTCTGAGTACACGGTTTGATGTACGCTTCACATTACTCTGAGTACACGGTTTGATGTATGCTTCACATTACTCTGAGTATGCGGTTTGATGTACGCTCCACATTACCCTGAGTACACGGTTTGAGGTACGCTTCACATTACTCTGAGTACACGGTTTGAGGTACGCTTCACATTACTCTGAGTACACGGTTTGAGGTACGCTTCACATTACCCTCAGTACGCTGTTAGAGGTACGCTTCATAATCGGGCATATGTTTGAAGAAGCGTATACGTGACCTTTAAATGTTAATTACAGTCGTTATTAGCCCATGCACGAGAATTAAAAACTGCTAATTTAATTAACTAGAAAGTATAATAGCCTTTCGTATCTCATTAATTTTACAGGTTGCGTTACCGGACTGCCGTATTGCAATAATCCTTTACCACTATGTGTGGCTGGCTTTTCTAAACACATATCTGGCCAGCAAACATGAGACTTTGAAACAGTGTTGATATAATGTTGGGTCATCGTCGTCGACGATGGCCCAACATTATACCAACACTGTTTCAAAGGCTCGTGTTTCGCGGGATGACATTATCTGTACCTGTTAAATTACCTATTTCCGTAATATTTTTTATTCAGCTGATCGTATCACATAGAAATTTTAATAATGCCAAGGATATTGTGTGTGAGCGCGCGATGTTTCATCTGGTGTTTTTTACACAAATTATATTTTGCTCGTTATTTCTATAGCACGGTCATGCGACGGAAAACAGCATTAACTGTTCACTTTTAATAGTAAGCAGTTACTGCTGTGTTACTAGAAACTGTGCCGACCTACCGTGCATATTTAACTTAGAAGTCTAGTATAGTCACGTAATGATGATGCGTATCTCGGCAAACACAATACATTGACCCAATGCTGTTTTAATGTATTTAAGCTGCCCACATGACTAATGTTACAGAGGAAGTCTAGGAGTAAATTATCAGTTATTTTCCTGCATTAGTTGCCAATGACATGAAATACTTTGAGAGATGACGGAGGTGTACTTAATGGACGCCTACGAATTGTGAAAAACTTTTGTGAAATTTGTGTCATAATTCAGATGTTTCCAGCTCTTTGTATTTGCTTTCACCCTTTAACGCCAAATTATTTAATTCGAATTTCCGTACACTTAGTTGTGTCTCGCTGACGCGATCACTTCAAGTGGATGACAAATTATTATACGAATTTGACAAAATGGAAGTTAACTATTTTTAAATGTTACCGATTGATGTCACGTTCTATATTTAACATGTTAAAAAGCTGCTATTTTGTGTGCTAGTAATGTACTAAAGAAAAACGAAAAAAACGACTATTATCGGAGGCCGCGGTTACATGGTTAAGCAAATGCGTGCTCAAATAGTCTCAAATAAAGCAATGGCACATCTAAACCACGTACCTATCCAGCAATCTAGCATTGGTGTTTTGGTCATGTAAAAATACGAACTTCATTATTCTAACATAATAAATAAATGAATAATCTCAACTCAGCGCATGTAGTAAAAAATAGAATAATTTAGTAGGCTTACTTATTTTTTTCCTGCTAGTGACAATGGGCTCTGTGTAAATTTGTACATGCGATGTAGTGATTACTGTTTTACGAGCACCAAATGAACTCCTGTATGCTCTCTGTGAGGCTTGTCGTATTTTGTTCAATGAACGTGTTGGTAAATGTTTCCACCATCCGATATGGTGCTTTTTGTTGACAATAATGCAGATTTAAAACCGGGTCGTACATTCAAATCCACCTAGACCGATTGCTGATGACCCAGTCATTATTTCAACTACAACATGACTGTATACAGATCCCTGCATATTATCGTTTACCATTGTTTACAAGTGGGAATATTTCCACACATGGACGGTAAATACCCAGCAAACACAAAACATTTTTATAACATTTGTACAATGTTGGTCCATCGTCGAAGACGTTGGGCCGACCTTGGGTATCAGCTCTATTTGCTGATACCTAAATGAAATTAAATGAATTGGGCTTTAGACCACCTTTGTGCACATATAGACTAAACTGGGCCAGGAGAACCTCCTGAGGATGGTGTGATGAATGAGATGAAACTGCCCTCCAGACACAGGATTCGAATCGAGCCGTGGCAGTCTGAGGCCGAGCACGTTACCTCTCGGTTACGGAGGCTCCCCGCAATATTGAATCTTTACGAGTAAGCGGAGAAGAAACATTTTGATATATTAAAACTTGATTGCCAGAGCGGGGTTTGAACCGACTTTCCAAGCAGGCAGCTTTAACCACTGCACCAGGACCCCCAGTCCTGCTAATACCCAGCAAGCGAAGGCGTTCAACCAATCTTGCCCAAATGTTGGTCCACCGTCTTGGCTAGTATGTGTGTCGTGTTTGCTGGTAATCTGTTTTGCAACAATTGTTCAGTCTGCAGTTTCGCACACTTACTTCCCACGTAGGCCTATAGAGCGGGCCTTGGGTCCTTGATTAAAAGAATTAACCTTACATTTGCTAAATTGACATATTGTTTATTCGAACTGCACATATTATGTAAGTATTTTTTAACCCACTAGAAGTTCTGGGTCGCTTCCGCGACCCATTAAATGTAATACAGTAGCGCTTAAAGGGTCAGCCTGAGTCATTGGATCCATCTCTGCTCAAATGATATACCATTATCGATTTATTTTCGTGAAAATATGTTTTTTTCTTTATGGTAACAATGGTTCACATTAGAACCTCTGGGTCTCAAATTATTGATATAGGACTAAACCGAGCCGTAGGATTAGTGGTAATTCCGGTTGAGACGCATCTCAGGGTTATTCTGACCAAGGAGTTCTGACATTATGCAAAAGTGACATTTACATTCGATTAAAGAACAGTTTTATGTCCATGTAAAATGACCAGAGAGAACTAATTAACTACCCCCCCCCCCATATCTGAAACCATGTCATTAAACAGCCAAGGTCGTAACACAATGAACATTACCTAACTTTTACATTTTCGAGTTATACAATACATGTACGATAAATTATTTATCCCCTTTGACATTTTTGAGGCAGATTAGATTTATTTATATCAGCGTCTATAAATTGTTATATTAAATAAGATATAAACGATCGCAGTAATAAATCTACGCGTTACCTCGAGATGTTATATTAATTATATTTTGCTGCTGCGTTTGTTCTTCAAATGCCATCTGTTCTGTAAAGCTGGCAACATGTGATGTGAATCCCAGGCCCACATTCTCGTATATATCGTAGGCTTCGTATTGGTCGAGATAGCCATCTCGGCCAATCCGAAATGTACGGTGTATCCCTCCCTCCCTCCCTCCCTCCCTCCCTCACTCACTCACTCACTCACTCACTCACTCACTCACTCACTCACTCACTCACTCACTCACTCACTCACTCATTCACTCACCGACCCATCCACCCACCCAGGTGGTCTAGATATTGTTTAAATATATACGTATATGCTACTGAACTCTTTTTTAAATACATTCATCTCATTATTTAGGTGCCTATTATGCTCACATATCCGCTCAGCATAAATTGTGTTATTTTATGGTAAAGTAGAGAGAATCTCTAAATAACAACTAAACACAAAACACTTATTCAGCCTTCTAAGAATGTGAGACCTTAAATCTCTGGAAGTTTAAAGTATCACAATTGGGTGACCAGTCATAAACAATCGCCGCGATTCTAACACAAATTACGGGAAACAATATTTCACGTCTATGTGCTACCGATGTTATGGCCAGGTTTATGGTTCCAATTTGTCCTGACAGCGCTGGAGACTCTGGCCATTGTTGTAAATGTGTGCATAACAAGTTGACTTATCGGCGAGTGGCGCGCCTGTTGACTAGCCTGCTTATACTCAGTCTGTGTACATTATCACCCCGTTTGTCTTTTCAGGAAAGGGGCGCTTTCTAAGCGGCAAAATGGATATAGGAGCATCACTTGTGGCGTGTCGGTTGCTGCTGCTGACATAACAGGACCAGACAGTAGCCATGACATCCCTCAGCTATCTCTTCCTGGGTTACAGCATCATTCTGCTGCTACGGCTACAGCGGAAAGGTGAGTCGCCATTTACATCATCAGATAACACTCCTTACAAACACATGGAGCTTGTGAGTCGCGGGAGCGGGATATGCAGCTTCAAGTCATCTTCATCTACCAGTGGTCTGACTTTCAGACCTGATGCGGCAAGATGCTTCAAGTGGGCTAAAATACAACTGTGGCGCATAGCACATTACTGCCAAAAAAGTAGTATCTGCTGACGTGTAAAGTGAGCACATACTGCCTTTTGACAAAGCAAGCAGATGCTGCCTTTTGGCTTTGCACTGCGGTCATTTAATGCTGTTTAATTTTAGTGGTTTATGAGTAAACCCCGCTGACAATCAGGGGAATATTGCTACTTTATCGTATGTAATATACCAATAAAACAAGGGGAACAATATAAAATTAAAACGTTTTTTTAGGGAAATGTTGACGACGTTTAGGCCGACATGTTGACTTCGGGTAATTGGTACCGTTTGAACGCTTGCAAAAACTTCCCCGATGTTAATCTGGCTTAATACATGAGTGTGTAAACATTCATGTCAGTGAAAGGTGTGTGTAGCTTTATCACAAAAGTATAAGTGCAGGGACCGCTTTTATACGTAAGAAACTAGCGTCTGTAGACGTCAGATTCGGACATCTAACGACGGTCCGTGCACTAAAATAATCAAAATAGTTATAATGGCCGTAGACCCATAATATATGTATTCAAATGAAGCGGAAAGAGATATCTAAAACATTTATGGTGATTTCAAATTGAAAATCATCCTTTGATATCCTGGTCTATGCAAAAATATTTCAGCGTTGTGAGGGTTAGCTTATAGACATGAAAATTAATGATAACTTGTTAAATATATTATTTTGTAAGTGGTGCTGAAGTGATGTAATATGGCGTGAACTTTACTCGTGACTGGTATAGATCATGTTTATATTGTGATTTTTATATTTAATAATGATGAAAAGGATAACTTTTATAAATTTAATTAATGGTTATTATTAATCGAAATATCTAGGCACACATTTATTAAGCCGTATGGGAAACGCACGTTAAATATAGAGATATACGAGTAACATTGCACCTTGGTCAAGCATAAAGACCAATAACCTTCATTGACTCTCTGACTTTTGGAAATGCCATGTAATTATAAAGTTTCACGTATAGGTTTGAATAATAAAAAATCGGAATAAACTACTATCATTTGATTCACATTTATCATCTATCACTTGATAAAAAAGTGTAATTTACGAAAGTATACTGACACGATTGATCTCGCGACTGATGTGTAATGTATTATTAGTTATTTTATTTAGCTGTTGCATTAGGAATTGATCAACCAGAGAAAATCCGTAATTATGTCATTATTAACCATTTCAAACCTGAATTTACCATTGGCATCTTCATCCACTACAAGCCGCGAATTGCTTTCGCAATTCTCGACTTGTAGTGGACGAAGACGACTTGAAGTGGGTGCACAATTAAAGAAAATGTCCATGTCTTGGTAAACCAGTTTCATGAAAATTTTCCCTCTAAAACTCTTAGTAGTAGGGAAATAAATTGTGTTTTCAAGGATGTAAAATGATGCTTTAATGCATCGTGAGGGTTTAAATGCTTAATGTTGCACATTGTTGTGTTGCTGAAGAAGGTTCAGTGCAGATTTTCAGTATGCTGCATGGTAAATGGATAATTATCAAGGGGTATACTGACAGTATGCTTAGTGGTGGATATATATGGTCCATTGTGGTTTGGCCACCTCTCGTGGGACCTGTCAGCACCAGTTATAAACTGAGTGACCCGAACCACGTAAAAGACACAAACTGCTTCCTATGAATACTCACTCTGCCGTTAACAATGCTGCGTGGCATGCCTGCTAACTAGAATCACCTGACACACAGAGGGGAAGACGAGGAGTCATCTATGTGGACGGCTCATAGCACAATGAACAAGAGAGACAGTACATAAACAGAGATTCATGTCAGTGGACGGTTCATAGTACAATGAACAAGAGAGACAATACAATGATAGATATTTATGTCAGTGGACGGTTCATAGTACAATGAACAAGGGCGACAATGCAAGGACAGAGATTTATGTCAGTTGACGCTTCATAGTACAATGAACAATGCATACAATACAAGGACAGAGGTTCATGTCAGTGGACGGTTCATAGTACAATGAACAAGGGAGACAATACAAAGACAGATATTCATGTCAGTGGACGGTTCATAGTACAATGAACAAGGGAGACAATGCAAGGACAGAGGTTCATGTCAGTGGACGGTTCATAGTACAATGAACATGGGAGACAACACAAAGACAGAGATTTATGTCAGTGGACGGTTCATAGTACAATGAACAAGAGAGAAAATACAAGGACAGAGATTTATGTCAGTGGACGGTTCACAGTACAATGAACAAGGGAGACAATACAAGGACAGATATTCATGTCAAGGGGCGGTTCATAGTACAATGAACAAGGCAGACAATACAAGGACAGAGATTTATGTCAGTGGACGGCTCATAGGAAAACGAACAAGGGAGACAATACAAAGACAGAGATTTATGTCAGTGGACGGTTCATAGTACAATGAACAAGGGCGACAATAAAAAGAAAGATATTCATGTCAGTGGACGGTTCATAGTACAATGAACAAGGGAGACAATAAAAAGACAGAGATTTATGTCAGTGGACGGTTCATAGTACAACGAACAAAGGCGACAATACAAGGACAGAGATTTATGTCAGTGGACGGTTCATAGTACAATGAACAAGGGCGACAATACAAGGACAGAGATTCATGTCAGTGGACGGTTCATAGTACAATGAACAAGGGAGACAATACAAAGACAAATATTCATGTCAGTGGACGGCTCATAGGAAAACGAACAAGGGAGACAATACAAAGACAGAGATTTATGTCAGTGGACGGTTCATAGTACAATGAACAAGGGCGACAATACAAGGACAGAGATTCATGCCAGTGGACGGTTCATAGTACAATGAACAAGGGAGACAATACAAAGACAAATATTCATGTCAGTGGACGGCTCATAGGAAAACGAACAAGGGAGACAATACAAAGACAGAGATTTATGTCAGTGGAAGGCTCATAGTACAATGAACAAGGGAGACAATACAAGGACAGAGATTCATGTCTGTGGACGCTTCATAGTACAATGAACAAGGGAGACAATGCAAGGACAGAGGTTTATGTCAGTTGACGCTTCATAATACAATGAACAAGGGCGACAATACAAGGACAGAGATTTATGTCTGTGGACGCCTTATAGTACAATGAACAAGGGAGACAATACAAAGACGGAGATTCATGTCTGTGGACGCTTTAGAGTACAATGAACAAGGGAGACAATACAAAGGCAGAGATTTATGTCAGTGGACGGTTCATAGTACAATGAACAAGAGCGACAATACAAGGACAGAGATTCATGTCAGTGGACGGTTCATAGTACAAAGAACAAGGGAGACAATGCAAAGACAGATATGCATGTCAGTGGAAGGTTCATAGTACAATGAACAAGGGAGATAATACAAGGATAGAGGTTTATGTCAGTGGACGGTTCATAGTACAATAAACAAGGGAGACAATACAAAGACAGATATTCATGTCAGTGGACTGTTCATAGTACAATGAACAAGGGAGACAATACAAAGACAGATATGCATGTCAGTGGACGGTTCATAGTACAATAAACAAGGGAGACAATACAAAGACAGATATTCATGTCAGTGGACTGTTCATAGTACAATGAACAAGGGAGACAATACAAGGGCAGAGATTCATGTCAGTGGACGGCTCATAGTACAATGAACAAGGGAGACAATACAAGGGCAGAGATTCATGTCAGTGGACGGCTCATAGTACAATGAACAAGGGAGACAATACAAAGACAGAGATTTATGTCAGTGGACGGTTCATAGTACAATGAACAAGGGCGACAATACAAGGACAGAGATTTATGTCAGTGGATGGTTCATAGTACAATGAACAAGGCAGACAATACAATGACAGAGATTCATGTCAGTGGACGGTTCATAGTACACTATAGAAAGTTACACGTATTTTTATTATAAAAACTTTGGAATTGATCTATAGACGACGCAGAGAGTCTGTGATGTGCTGATGACTGTAAATGTTCTACATATATGTGTACTTGTTGAATTTACAAATGATGTGGGTTGGTCCAGTGGTGCATAAATCAAAATGGTCATTCTGATTAATGCACAACTGGACCACAGTTTATTTGAGGCAGCGAGGATAGAAACCGGAGGTATCTGAAGATGTGGGTATGTTACATGAATTGAGAATGTGGATGTCGTGTGTTAGTTTAACTGAATCGTTTGCTCATTTGCTTTCGTGAATTCACAGTAGACCATAAATTTCAACTGCATTTATCTCAAAACGAACTTTTTGGGGTTGGTCCAGTTGTGCATAAAGGCGTCCATTGATTCTGCGTCCTTGCTGAATCATCACACATGGAAATAAATGAAATGAATCGGGCTTTAGGCCACCTTTGTGCAAATATAGGCTAAACTGGGCCAGGAGAACCTCCTGAGGATGGTGAGGTGATTGAGATGACACTGTCCTCCAGACACAGGATTCGAAATTCGAGCCCTGGCGGTCTGAGGTCGAGCACGCTACCTCTCGGTCACGGAGGCTCCCCACAATACTGACTTTCACACGTGGATGGGGAAGAAACATTTTTTGTTTCTTTCAAACCGCCGAGACCGGGAACCGAACCCCGAACTCTGGCGTGAAAGGCAGCGGTGGTAACCACTAACCTAGGGCCCCCGCCCATCACGCATGGCATGCCCCTCTGGGTGACACTAGTTATGTAGACTTATCTGGATCGTACGTTAGAATTCATGACAGAGAAGATATTAAAGGTTTTATTTAGAGTCTGATGTTTGTCATCTTCTACAGTGACTGCCTGGTAACTCCCCCTGGTGATCAGCAGGCGACAAAGGCGCCACCGTGTGTCAAACAGCCTGTGTAGTACGTGGTGAGCATACGTTTTTTATGGTTGTGGATTCCATCTATTTTCAAACGAACACAAATAAAATTGTTCCACAAGTACTTATTGAGTTTCTCAGAAGTCTCATAACAGGAAAGTATAACACATTCATTTATCACCAGTCTAGATACTAGTATATCAATACCTTTGCCCATAGATATTTTGTCTAAAACAGAGCGTTTCATATCCATTGAGACCTGCATATTTGCGTCTTTCTGGAGCTAGTCATCGGATAATATTAGGATAATAAAGATACTGCTTATACTTACTAGGATATCAAAGATACTGCTTATAGTGACCGCATATACGGATTCTCAGTAATGGATTGCACGTTTGGACATCTCCTGGGAGTGGTTGTGTAACCTAGTTAAGTTAATGGACTATGTGAATGCATGTGTGTCTATGGGTAATACAATAAATATAATGAATATCCCCAGTATAGTTATCGTCCCCAAGACAGAGGCAGCATTAATTGGCGGCTGGGAACGTGACTGTGCCCAACAAACACAATACATCAGCCCAATTCTACCCCTCACTGGGCCAACGCTGTGACAGCGGTACGTGCTGGCTATTACTCCAGTAATTTCCCAGACAAGCAGCATTGACCTGATCCATGCAACCGCAACAAACTAAAGAAAATCTATCAACATAAGAAGTAAGTCGGCCAAAAAACTACTCAATTCATTTGTTGGTAGGGTTTTTGCACAGGGTTCAGCACATTTTATGGCGTTTATAGAGTAGATAGTGAGAATGCAAAGCATGAAATGATGCGATGCAGATCGGGATGGGGAGGGCGATAATGCCAGTAATTATACACGCCAGGCAGGCGGCACGACGATTAGTATTCATGGAATAAGAGGGAATTGGCCAGGATAATGATACAGCCCACTGGACCCGCCGTGCATACAGCCATGGTTCCACTGATCAGATCCCGGATGAAATGCCAAAAGACAATAACAATAATACATGCACAGAATAGACGTTTTCAGTTGTGATAAAACATAATATTAAGCTATTGTAACATGCACAGTTGTAAGCACACACAAGTCTGCTCTTAAAAAACATTCTAGGCAGCGCAACAATTTAAATGTGTCATATCAGTTGACGTTATTCCCATCGACATAATGACTTGTTTATCCCTTTCCATGCGGAATTTTCTTGGTCTAATCGTTCATTATTTGCTGAATAAAATTTAAAAAATGACTAATTTCAGACCATATTTACATCATTTGGATAGGCTTTCAACACATCTTCAGGATATCAAAATGGATATCAATGCTGGTATGGACTGGGGTTAGACTATTCTAGCATAGTCTCTCAAGGTCATCCCAAGGTCATTTCAAGGTCATCCGAAGGTCAAATCACACGCATATTTGAACAATTTATCACTTTTTGTACTGTTTATTGCATTCTACTGAAGATCTAAACGTTGGACATTAGTATATACCGTTTAATTTCAGCTGAGCACTTTCCCCATGCATGTTAGGGTGGGTTATTGACATTCTGGGGTCAAAGGGAGGTGGTAGTAACCTCCAAAGAACATTCCAAGGTCAACTCGGAAAAAAACAAAATAATTTTATTCTCGAGTAAAAATGATTTATCCCTGTCTATGATATCACTGGGCATGAAGGGTGACATGGTCAAGCGTTGATATTTACTTGTTTACAAGGTTACCTCGACAAAACACGCCAAGGTTATCTCAAGGTCATTTTAAATGGGCTCACAAATGACAAAAATCATAATTTTATATAATTTTTGCCAATTTAACAATGAAATGACCTTGAGGCTACATTGGCATGGCCTTGAAGTGATACCTAGCTTAAGAATCATGTTATTATTTGCGACTAGACATGGGTCAAGTTTGCCAAATCAAAATAATTAGTCCCCAGGAATGAAACGGCGGTGAATCAGGTTGTGACGCGATTTTAGCGTGTAGGGGGTTAACACCCCCCTCCCCCCGGCCCCCATAGTAAAGCAGGGGTACATTCTACATTCATGGGTAACAAAATGTCATCTGAATGTCCCCCTTCACAATTTGGTGGCAATTCACACACATGACCTTGTAAGTACTGGAATTACCAGTGATAAACTGTAACTGAACACAATCCCGGCTGGGGTCCGCGAGCGGCAAATAAGGAGCGTTTTCGGATCCCGGCTGGGGTCCGGGAGCCGCATGGAAAGGGTTAAAAGTTCTTCATTGCAGCATATCTATCATATTTTCAGGACCATAATAGACTATTCAGTGTTTTAACTGTTTTTTCTGATTTAGAAATAATCATTGTATCACTAACTCACTAACGCATATGGTTGCATTGTTATCAGAATCGTTTCTACCTAGTGTAGTTGTCATTCATTAATCGTTTAGCCTAACATCAAAGCAAAGAATGATAAATATTGAATAGCTGAAGTGTCAGGGCATCACGAAATGAATAGAGTCAGTTGTATTAGAGCTAGGCTACACTTACGTTTTTGGGCAGTGACGTTGTAGACATTTACATGTACATGGTTCCTGCTTTTCAAAATATTAATAGCGAATTAAATACATCAATCTATGACAAAGTTATGGCAACTACACAGGAAACAATGCAACAAAATATAATGCAGTTAAGTACATTATTCATTCAATTTTATGCCGCCCGATATACGATAAAACAAACTTTTCAAATGAATTATAAAAAACACGATATAGGTTAAGAATTTTTTTGTAAAATCACAAACTGTATGACGACCCAGAAAACACAAAACATTTGTATAACATTTATACAATGGCGGAGCAGCATTATGTTGGTCCGACATTGTATAAATGTTATACCCATAACATATGTATTTCAATGAAGCGGAAAGAGCTAACTAAGACATTTTTGATGATTTCAAATTGAAAAAACCCCGTTCGTCTCCATGGTTTATACAAAATATTTCAGCGCTTTAAGTGGACTGCGATGAAAAATTAATCTATCCAGCAAACACGAAACATTGAACCAACATTGGTTCAATGTTTCGTGTTTACTGGGTATATTCTATTAGGGATTCCCAATCTGTCTAAATGAAACGTTCAGGTTACCCTTGGTCGACTTTACAAGCCCAGAAAACCCTACAAACGGCGGCCCAACATTAAAACAACATTTCCTCAACATGTTTGCGGTTGCACGCGTAATGGGTCTCACGAACCTTCTGCCATTTATCAACAGAAAATAATTTTAGTTTAAATTTTATTTTCAATTATGCCTACTTTTTGTCCAACTGCCGCGATGTTGGGCTCAATTTAAATCAACATTGGATCAACCACTTTGTTGTGTTCAGATTACATTTACCACAGTTCATAATTTAAACTGATTTTTAATGAAATGACTATTCAAAATAAATACGATTGGATTCTTAAAATAGTAGAGAAAAACAGATATCATCTAGAGAAATGATCATGTTTATTTGAAATGAGATATTCCGTCAGTCAAGCTTCAACACATGCCTAATTGAAATATTAAACGATACCCTAGCACGTATAGTGATGCAGGTTGATCGCGTTGGCAAAATTAACAAATGTCAAATGCAAAACAGTCAATAAAAATGATCACCTTTGACAAACCGTGCATACTAAATAGAGCATAGTGATAACAATTTTTTGAAGACTTGCCGAATACGTAGAAACGCTACTTTATGCTAAATGATGATGTACATTATGATCAATGTTCATTTCCCATTTTCATTATATCGAAAATCGTTACCACTCTATTGTGAATCATCACAATATAGTGGTAACGACTCACTGAAAGATATCGAGAGTCGTTACCACTCTATTGTGAATCATCACAATATAGTGGTAACGACTCACTGAAAGATATCGAGAGTCGTTACCACTCTATTGTGAATCATCACAATATAGTGGTAACGACTCACTGGAAGATATCGAGAGTCGGTACCACTCTATTGTAAATCATCACAATAGAGAGGTAACGACTCACTGGAAGAAATCGAGAGTCGTTACCACTCTATTGTGAATCATCACAATAGAGTGGTAACGACTCACTGGAAGATATCGAGAGTCGGTACCACTCTATTGTAAATCATTGCAATAGAGTGGTAACGACTCATTGTAGTTGCGTCGTCATACAGTTTTAAGATGTTACCGAACTCAGACTGTGGTACAATGTGGTACAGACGCACTCCATACGACTCAACACTAGTATTAACTACATTGCACCAGTTCACTGATCTGATAATCAGCGAAATTTAATTTCTTAACATTTTAGGATAGTAAAATTACCGGTCGATATGTTTATGTAATATCTCCAAGCCCGTACAGCATTTAGAAAACAACGGCTAGTATTTGCATTTTACCCTGAGGAATTGATATTATTGCTGATGATGTAAACAACTTTTTAGTCAGATAATCATGATAATGAGCTGATGCGTAAAATGATCTCCTGGAGTTAGAGTGTGTTTTGCTTTACGACCTCCAGTCATAATAGATTAATCCAATATAACCTTCGCCTTTCCTGTTCTCATTATTCATTGTCTTGTTTATCATCGCGGAAACAGCATTACTCTTGATTAAATACGTATATTATTACGCTCGCAGAAGGTATTTGGTCCGTAGAGGATAAACAAGTCAGCGCGTGTATATGTATATGTGCTACTTTTTTATATAGTATGGATGATATTTTTTAAGGGGCGTATGTCTCTGGCAGGGCTATACTTTCACGTGTGTGACGAACTGATATGGGATCGAAAAAGATACCATTGGGGAGCAATACCAGGGCCGGAATTCGCAAACCGACCAGCTTAGATTTAGACATTATGATCAAGATGGCCATCTCGACCAATCATGTGGCTGAGATCTGGATTTATCGTTTTGAGAAGAACATCCCATCTACGTTTATATGTATAGATTTGTCGTCCCTGTGTCATGCAGGGATCCAAAGAATTCAGGATGACTCATACATATACGGACACACCATCCCAGTAAACACAAAGCATTTGTATAACATTTATACAATGTAGGACCGACGGCGAAGACATTGGACCGACGTTGTATCAATGTTATATAAATGTTTACTTTTTATACTGGGATCTCCCTTATTTGTGTTTCAGTACGAAAGCAATATATAGAATGCTTTTGCCCCTTTTCCACATTGCAGGTAGGACCACGATAGAGCGCGGTACATCGGCGTCATCCGTGATTGAACCCTAGCACCCGAAGGGTGCTGAGAGTGGGATTAAGGCATTCGAAGCTTGTATGAAAACTGATCTCTTAGCCTATCCAAATACTTCATTAGTATATAATACTCATTGGAAAATGTCTAGTTGGCAAGGGAGGCAAGGAACCTGGAAACAGAAGCATTTAGAATTTAATTAATTTTGATGCGCCCTCGGCGAACAGAGGGTCGCGGTGGTCTAAATGAGGTGTTGAATCAGCCGGTAGCTACCCTATATCTCGTGTCTTAACTCTTGAAATCTGGATAAAAAAGGCCGATAAAGTTTTAATTTTGACAGATCCTTTAAATGAACATTTGAGACATTTCTTTTATTAAACCTATGCCTCTCGTGTACACTTAGTTCACTTAGTATGTCTGACAGACTTAAAATTGCGTTCTAAATTTTGGATCAATTAGGAATGTTTACACTTCAAGAAATAACACGGATTTGATTACGCAATGGACAAACACCGATGGAATATGCACAATCTATTAAGACGCGTACGGTGTCAAGAAGGAGCTGACACGTTTTCCCCGGTGGCAATGCGGTATACATACTTTGTCAAGTGGCAGATACACCCTTTCATATGCAAGGTGACGAATAACATTGATGTATCAGAGACTTCACGGATAATCAAAGTCTTAAAACGGACGCAACCCCAGAGAGGCCACCCGTGCTGCTGTCGGGACAAATTATAAAGAAATGTGCATGTTTATGTTTTCGTCGGCAGCCCACGAACGCCCACAAAGCCGCTGATAGTGACCGGCCACAACACGGAGACATGTCTGTATTTCCACGGTATAGCTCGGAACACCCCGGATGGCTCTACGGTGGTCCTATCGGGTTGTGAGAGAGGGGAATTTACGTGTCCATACGGATCGGGTATGGATACGAACTTTAGCAAGCAAACGAGCTAGTACAGATGACACATTGCGCGTCATGTGTTTAATTTTGGTTATCAGGCGAATAGTTTAGTGATGATATTCTGCGCGATATAAATTTGCGATTTTTTCCTATTAAATATTTTTATTTAAATAATCCAGTCAATAATTTGCTCTTTTCATCATTTTTGTCATGTGGATCCTAATAAAGGAGCAGAGTATCAAAATACTAGTTTTTTTCTACAGTAAATAACCGATGTATATTAACATTTCTAAACAACATTCTATCTGTTAGAAATTATGGGTTGACGAAAAACGTGTAAACATGATAAGTGTGATTGCATTCCACCAAGGTTATTTCTTCCAAGTAACGCGCCCACTCCACGGTATTCGGTCGAGGAAAAATAATTATACAGTGTCTAATTACTGTTAATTGCAATTCTGCTTTCTCTATCCTTCATTATACTAATTAGCAGAAAACATATCGCCGCCGTCCCAATTTACCCGATCATAAATTAATGGCAAATGTTATTAATTCCTCCAATTCGTGGGTCTCTCTCGTCTATTAAAATATCTAATGTGGCAGTGCTGCTTTCTGCTCAACGACGATTAAACGGCGGCGTATACTAAACCTCACATAAATGGACAATTTCATGCATTAGAGATATCATTGGAATAAATTATATGTGTAGCCTTTCTCTGTCATATAATGCAACAAAGAACCCTAAAAGGCTTCATTATTCTAATAAAGAATTCAATCATGCATTATTCACGCATACAACATATAAACTACAGTCGGAATGCAATATAATTTAAATAGTGAACGAACTAGTATCACGATGTCAGACGTTACTATTGCAGTACAAAACCAAATTGCCATATATACCAAGTATTCAGAACAGTTCCAGTGATACGTACTGTACTGCTCTGCAAAGCCAAAAGGCAGTAACTGCTTACTTGAAAAGTAAGCAGTTACTGCCTTTTGACTTTGCACGGCAGTGTACATGTCCAAATATACATTATTTGTGTTTGGCTAGAAAATGAAATAAGACAACATAGAGCCTACTTAGTAAATGGTTTCTTTTTGAATTACAGTTCCTCCATACAATGTGATCGATGAGATAGACCCGCTTACACGAAAACATCTAATTTATTATGTTCAATACGATTTTTATCTCTAAAGTGAATGATGTGCAGAATAGTGAGAGTTGTAGAGGTGGTAGACGAACTCTTATTTATAAATTCTCAGTTATTGCGTGGCAGCAGGTAAAAATATTACCATTATTTTTGTCAATGTCAGCCACAGTAATTGTGTTGTATTAAGGTTTCCGATAAGAAGGCTAATACAAAACCCGCACGCATACCCACGTATATTATTATACTGTTTACAAATGATATTATATTATTTATATCAGTACGCGGCGTCGCACGTGTGCATTGCCAACAATTACGACATAAAACTTGTGAGTAAGATGAGCGTAACGTGTATTCTTGCACCCGGGATTTGGCATACCAAACATATATGTATCTAACACGTTTTCATATCGATACTTTATTTCAATACTCGATACTACCTCCCCCCCCCCCCCCGAATTGCAACTGGGTATTTGTCACCAACATTGCGAAAAGGGCAGTGGGTTCAAAATTTGGAGGTCGTTCACCATTTTTCTATAACATGGTGAGCGATTAGCTGGAAGGTCGTTCCCTTAATTGTGTGAAATGACATCGCAAGAAGTAACGATATAAAAAAATATACCATTCCAAGTCCTTTTTATCGCGGGCCTGGTCGTGGTAAATATGTTGAACCAGAACGAAATCGATCAATATATGGCCTGATATTTACCATTGTGGTCACGTATACCATTTTAATTAGTTGCTGGATATTGCGTTTGTTTAATATGCCATGTATAACACGGTTTGTGAAGTATTAAGGCAAACAGTAGACTAATTACAAAATGGGAGTCACATTAGAACTTAATAACGTCAGTGTGATGAAGTAGACGTAGCTCAAGTTGCACCAGAAACAATTATACTCTCATTTTATATACATAAATACACGGATTGTCTAGTGCAAAGGCAAAAGACAGCAACTGCTTGCTAGAAAAGTAAGCAGTTATTGCATTTTTGCTTTGCAGAGCAGTATTGTCCAGTGCATTTTAGTAGGAAACCATTCACTTCAATGAAGTAAAGGAAAACAGGTGTGACAAAGGAGCTCTTACAACTGTTGTGAAACATTTATTTTCTATTTCATCTGATCGTGTGCATATGCATGCATATGCATATGTATATGCATATGTATATGCATATGCATATGCAAGCTTCATTGTAGGATTGTTCAGAAAAAAGTCTTAGACTTTTTTATCCTTGGAACAATCAGCTCATCTTCACTGAGTACGTTTTTTGTTGAGTCTTAATTTTCCCTTCGATTTTCTTTTCGACAGGATGAGAAGGTACTCAACAGTTGTTCTTGTTTTTTTATTATGAGCAGGGTATTAATAAGTAGGCTTATTCAACTAGAGATTAACATATTTACTAATACAGAGAGACATATATTTGATTGACATAGAGATTTATTTGTTATAGTAATTTATGTATATAAAACAAAATGGTTAGTTAGCTAAAATCACATACGAAATTAAAATCTCTGTAGCATTGCCATAATGAAACACTGCATATTTAAAAAGTGTAAATGACGGTTACTTAAAATAAAATTAAAAGACATTACCAATATATGAAGACATGTTTCCCGCACTAAGACATGTTTCCCGCACTAAAACCAGAGACAAAGTAGCTACTATGTATAATACGCAAAAATGATATGTCGTGGCAAAAAATACACTCTGGAAAGCGTAGAAACCTAAAGACACGGTGGTTGGTTTAGGACCATCAGATTATATTTTTTTATTTGTTTTATTTCGTGGTCACGAATTATTATTTCATGGCCTCGAAAATCTGAAAAATATTATTTCGTGGGCATAAACTACTCATGGTCCTAAACCAACCACCGTAAATAGCCGTCCACAGTCCACATAATAAAAGTAAAATTCAAGAGAGGCAGAATTTAAAATAGATATTTTTGTATCGATTCTGATATTTGATACGATTTGTTTCTACAGTGTATTCTGTACATAAATGATTGTAATAAATTATTTAGAGAAAAATAGTGCACACCAAACAGCTTTGCAAAACTGTTGTGGGTATGCTTCAAATATGCAGTCCATGTCTTTTTGCTTTGCATGGCAGCAAAGTCCAAGCTAGGTTTTTACTACATCGCTATACGTCATTGTATACCAGCTAGTGTAAAGTTATTTTTTATTCGATCACGTCATCAGTATGTTTTTCAAGATGTCTATATTTGCTTCGGTTGCTGTTGATTGTGCACTACATTGTACGATTAATGTCACATCAGGCATAACAGGGGAGTATTTTAAATTATGACACTGTTATTGTATTCCTAACTGAATGCCATCCTCCAAATTATTAATGGAGAATATATTAGCATGACTAGCGACACGTGCCAAATACAGTTATATATGCCAAATTGGTATACACTGCAACAAGCAACACGGTAAAGAAATTATACAAAAGAAGAAATAAGAAATGTAACGGCTATATAAATTACCTCCCATAACCTCTCGCCCAGATTATAGAACCAATTACTATAAAGAAACAGCTTAATGTCTTAGTAACTCCATTATCGTTTTTTCTTTTGTCTTATAACTGCGTGTAATGTATCATCTCTCTTAAGACCTTGGTATTACTCTACTTTTCTGCAAAGTAATTAATCACTGGACTTTGGCTTTGTACGGATTTATAGTAGTTGAACAGTGGGTATCCATTCGGACTGTTTAGGCCCATACCGATTTTATTGATCTAACTCCTAATATGAACCAATCAAATATCTAAGACCATGGTAAATATTCTGATACGAGCATCCTGGCTTCATAATCGTTCTGATTAGTCCGGCCAATCACTCTCACTCTTGCGATATCTGCAACCTAACGAGCACTTATAAACTATCAATTGTGCTAAAGTTGATTTATTGATGGAGAAGAGACAATACATTAAACATCCGACGGTCAATAGCCGTAAAAAAGTCTAAGTCTGCACAATATGCTAGTGCAGACTTAGACCGACATTGACACAACGTGTTGTATTTACTGGGACGTTATGCATCATGATCAGATTCACGCTGATCAGGTGGTATTTACCTCACTTGTACATTCTCGCCCATCAAGAAGAAACACGCCACAGCAATGGTAAGAAAAAACGGAAATGTGTGAAAATCCGGGTCAATTAATGACAGTGTGTCTCAAAATTACATTTCCATATAGATATGTGCTAAAATTAAAAGTAGATTTGACACATTTTTGACGTGTACTGCGCATGGATTAGACTAAAAAACTAAAGGTTTTACTTTTCTCGTTTCTTCGTATTTGTATTTTCACAGATAAAATTGGACAAATCACCTTCAAATCCAGCATTATTCAAAAAAGTTAAATGCTCACTTTTGGCATATCTTGCATGGAACGTGATTGAAATTAAATGAATCGGGCTTTATGCCACCTTTGTGCACATATAGGCTAAACTGGGCCAGGAGAACCTCCTGAGGATGGTGAGATGATTGAGATGACACTGTCCTCCAGACACAGGATTCGAAATTCGAGCCATGGCGGTCTGAGGCCGAGCACGCTACCTCTCGGTTACGGAGGCTCCCCACAATACTGACTGTCACACGTGGATGGGGAAGAAACATTTTTTGTTTCTTTCAAACCGCCGAGACCGGGAACCGTACCCGGAACTCTGGCGTGAAAGGCATCGGTGCTAACCACCACCCTATGGCCCCCGCCCGGAACGTGATTGAAGTTAAGGCGTTGCCCAAGGTTTTGCCGGGGTATCAATAATGCAAAAATAATCATGCTATGAAATGTCCATATCGAGCTTCTCGCTTCTTTGACACAACACATACGTAATTATTCCAGTATATAGTATGTTCAGCCAAATTAACCTAACTGTAAATCGTATCAAGCAATATACTGTCGTATCTACATTATGTCACTTGCGGCTTTTTACCTGGCTAGTGTTTATCAGTTGTGGTATTTTGTCTGGAAGTTCACTTCAAGTCTGGCATTTGTCCAGGTTGAATAATTCAATAATTATGCGAGATATCTACACACAATTTCCAGGGTAGAAAGATACCGCTAAACTCATTATTTTAAAAATATTTTGAAGGAGTTTTCAATTGTGTATCAACAGCGGGCCAAGGCTATACCCAGAACGCATTGCGCTAATTAGAATCAATAATAAGTCACATGGGGAATAACTATAACCAGAAAGAAGCGTAAGAGTGGACTATGGCTTTAACACTTGCGATTTGATATCTGTATAATCTACACGAGCAGGCTTAAGTCAGTGCCTTATCAAATTACCATCTTCCTGAAATGAGCTGCTGGCGAGAATGGCTACCCAGTAAACACAAAACACTTGTATTACATCTATACAATGTTGGAAGACGTTGGTCCGACGTTGTACAAATGTTATACGAATGCTTTGTGCTTACTGGGTACTGAGGCAAGAAAGTAACTTTCAAAACCGCTCGTTTTATATTATTACCTGGTTCCCCATTGGACATTTCACCATCAAGTAAACGAGAGAACGAGCAGGGTTCACTCAACTCTGGAATAAGCCGCACTGAGCCGACCAACCATAATGACGCTGTTTTTTTTCGATTGCGGTGGAACATACCATTGAACTGGTCCTTCTCCGCCCCGCCAACCCTCATAAAACTTATCCTAATGGGCGGGCTACCTACGTCATTACAAAAAAACACTTTCAAAGCTAGATGTTTCTTCTACTTGTACGATGGCAATGTTTCGCCTGCTAATATTCTTTTGGATTAGGCGTGCAAAAATAATATGCAAAACTGTATGTAATTGTTATGCTATGGCACTTTGTATATTATGTCCGTCTATATTTGGTTAAGTAGAATAATTTATTATCATTATTTATACTATAATAATATTGTAATCGTCTCCATCAGATTATGTATATAAACATCACAAATGGATGTTACTTTAATTATCAACATGACCAGCAGTGCAACAGGTATGACGTTTAATCTATTGCGTATTACTCCCTTAGAATAGCATAATAAAATAAAGTAAGCATGCGTTCGATAAAACAGCATACTGTCCCTATCCCCATCGATAACTATTTTCAAGGTTGTTTTGTGCGTATGAAACTTATTTTAATAGTTTTGAAACGCAACTCATACGTCATAGTGGGACATACAACAGAATGAGGGTTCTTTACATCATAGTGTGACACAGCATAAGGGTTCTTTTATATAAACTTTTTACAAGTATTTTCAATTAAATGTTTCTGTAAACCTTTCCAGTCACCATCTGGTCTACTCTTTGGGGATCACTATGGAAATAAGGGTCACCAGACCCTTTATAGTGTCTTTTATCCCTGGTGACCAGTATGGTGGCCCCGATTGTTTTTATAATCATGCTTACATGTACTGTTTACCGAAATAAATCAAATCAAAATCAAATCAAAATCACAGCATAAGGGTTCTTTACAGCATAGTGTCACACACAACAGCATGAAGGTTCTTTTTTCAATAATGTATTTCTATATGACAGAAGGCTCCGCTATCTGGTGGTAAATGTTGGCTGTGTAATGTCAGGCCAGATATTGGCATGAGAGTATAAACTCTATAATAAACTTTGTGGGAGTATTCTTGACAATCTCTCTTTTATGTAGATCAACGTACAATATAGTTTTGAGGGGAAATCTCGGAAATTAACCTTAGATGCAAAATTACGTAAAAAAACAGTTGAGTATATGTTATTAACCCTTTAACCGCTAAATTATTCAATCTGAATTTTCACCCACTTGAAGTTGTGTATCGCTGACGCGATCCACAACTTCAAGTGAGTGAAAATTATTCAGATTTGACAATATGGAGGTCAACTGTTTTCAAATAGTGCTGATTGATGTCACATTTTTTCTTTAACATGTTTAAAAGGTGGTACTTAATGTGCTAATAAAAAATGAAAACCCGGATATATGCGACATGAGCGGTTTAAGGGTTAAAAAGGAGTTTTCAGGAATCGGCTTGACCTCTATAGGCCTACAGAGATCAAAACACAGTAACTACATACTTGAAAATAATCAGTTACTGCTCTTGGCTATTTGGTGGAGCACTTATCTCTGAAGACACCCCCGCCCTGATCCCTGTGTCCGCCACGTACACATCGCGTGACACAGCCCACAGCCAGAAATCACAAGCTATTGACCGTCGGTCAAAAGGCGATCAGACCGCGACCAAAGGTTATTAAATGTTATATGAGGTGATTCTTTACATTTAGGCCTGGCCGGAAGGGGCTAGGCACTCGCTAGATGGCGTGTGTATATGCTGGTTATTAATGCGATATGGATCTCCCCGTATTACTGAGTTTCAGAACCTGAGTAATCCCCATCTGCCGTGGCTTGAATGTCATGTATAAAAACATGCAGATAAATACTCTGTTATTGAATCGTGCACGCAATGTACGCCATCTTTTTTTCTAGTGAAGGACATACCTCAAAAAATGATAAGATATCAGTTACATTACACTTTCTTCAGCTGTCATACTCAGCACTAAAAAAATCAAAAAAATCCCTCCAGCCTATAACAAATGTGACGCGATCTGGCAAAACGTCGCAGTTTCACAAACGATGCGAGGGTTCCTAAAAGGCAAAGTAGCACTATATGTACATAATGGAAAAACATTTTTAAATGTCTAGTATTTTAATTTTAGTCTTATCTATACTTGAATCAGTGATATTAAAAAAAAACAGTCAAAAGGTAGCAAATCACTTGTATGCTTTGAAACGAGTAGTGGCATAGTGAACATAGTTGAAGTTGAAAAATTCAAAAAATAAACCTTGCTGTTTGTCTTTAGAGAGTACTTGATCCGGATGAAATAACCTCGCTAATAATGAGAATTCCAAGGGAGAGAATTATGGCTGTAATAACAATTCAAAAGACATGCTTCGCAAATACTTGGAAGACCTCTAGAGAATATGGAAAAATTCTAAATCATATCTTATTTATATTTATTATTGTCTTTTTTATTGACTGTCTGTGACATAAATTATTGGTCATTTATTTATTTTTGTATGTATCTTTAGGCGGTGCTAATCGATTGTATTTCTCGGTAGTCAATATCCATGCACTTGTTTTTATTCAAATCACCAAAGCATGGACTAAACTGTTTTTCTAATAAAGCTTCAAGAATATGGAACTCATCCAAGTAAGGCACTAGATAGTTGTTTTCTGACTATTTTCTTATTTAATTGTGTTTGATATTTTGAGCAATTTACAGAAGCTAAAGCAGCGGCTGTAAACATGGTAATTGTGTTCCAGCATTACCCATTATTGGGTCGTCTGCTGTAGTAGCGGCTGTAAACATGCTAATTGTGTCTCAGCATTACTCTTTATTAGGTCGTCTGTTGTAGCAGCGGCTGTGAACATGGTAATTGTGTTCTAGGATCACCCTTTAATAGGTCGTCTGCTGGAGTAGCGGCTGTAAACATGCTAATTGTGTCTCAGCATTACCCTTTATTAGGTCGTCTGTTGTAGCAGCGGCTGTGAACATGGTGATTGTGTTACAGTATTACCCTTTATTAGGCCGTCTGCTGTAGTAGCGGCTGTAAACATGGTAATTGTGTTTCAGCATTACCATGTATTAGGTCGTCTGCTGTAGTAGCGGCTGTAAGCATGGCGATTGTGTTCCGGTATTACCCTTTATTATGTCGTCTGCTGTAGTAGATGCTGTAGACATGGTAATTGTGTTCCAGTATTACCCTTTATTAGGTCGTCTGCTGTAGTAGCGGCTGTAAACATGCTAATTGTGTCTCAGCATTACCCTTTATTAGGTCGTCTGCTGTAGTAGATGCTGTAAACATGGTAATTGTGTTGTAGTATCACCCTTTAATAGGTCGTCTGCTGGAGTAGCGGCTGTAAACATGCTAATTGTGTCTCAGCATTACCCTTTATTAGGTCGTCTGCTGTAGTAGATGCTGTAAACATGGTAATTGTGTTGTAGTATCACCCTTTAATAGGTCGTCTGCTGGAGTAGCGGCTGTAAACATGCTAATTGTGTCTCAGCATTACCCTTTATTAGGTCGTCTGTTGTAGCAGCGGCTGTAAACATGGTAATTGTGTTCTAGTATCACCCTTTAATAGGTCGTCTGCTGTAGTAGCGGCTGTAAACATGGTAATTGTGTTCTAGTATTACCCTTCATTAGGTCGTCTGCTGTAGCAGCGGCTGTAAACATGGTAATTGTGTTCCAGCTTTACCCTCTATTAGGAAGTTTGCTGTAGCAGCGGCTGTAAACATGGCAATTGTGTTTTAGTATTACCCTTTATTAGGTATTCTGCTGTAGCAGCGACTTTAGGCTCGGTAATTGTGTTCCAGCATTACCATTTATTAGGTCGTCTGCTGTAGTAGCGGCTGTAAACATGGTAATTGTGTTTTAGTATTACCCTTTATTAGGTCGTCTGCTGTAGTAGCGGCTGTAAACATGGTAATTGTGTTTCAGCATTACCATTTATTAGGTCGTCTGCTGTAGTAGCGGCAGTATTACCCTTTATTAGGTCGTATGCTGTAGTAGCGGCTGTATACATGGTAATTGTGTTCCAGTATTACCCTCTATTAGGTCGTCTGCTGTAGTAAATGCTGTAAACATGGTAATTGTGTTCCAGTATTACCCTTTATTAGGTCGTCTGCTGTAGTAGCGGCTGTAAGCATGGTAATTGTGTTCCAGTATTACCCTTTATTAGGTCGTCTGCTGTAGTAGCGGCTGTAAGCATGGTAATTGTGTTCCAGTATTACCCTTTATTATGTCGTCTGCTGTAGTAGATGCTGTAAACATGGTAATTGTGTTCCAGTATCACCCTTTATTAGGTTGTCTGCTGTAGTAGCGACTGTAAGCATGGTAATTGTGTTCCAGTATTACCCTTTATTATGTCGTCTGCTGTAGTAGATGCTGTAAACATGGTAATTGTGTTCCAGTATTACCCTTTATTAGGTCGTCTGTTGTAGTAGCGGCTGTAAGCATGGTAATTGTGTTCCAGTATTACCCTTTATTATGTCGTCTGCTGTAGTAGATGCTGTAGACATGGTAATTGTGTTCCAGTATTACCCTTTATTAGGTCGTCTGCTGTAGTAGCGGCTGTAAGCATGGTAATTGTGTTCCAGTATTACCCTTTATTAGGTCGTCTGCTGTAGCAGCGGCTGTAGACATGGTAATTGTGTTCCAGTATTACCCTTTATTAGGTCGTCTGTCTCCTCTAATTCACCCACATTGATAAATGACTCACGGCATCGAAGTAACCTATCAATGGCAATTCACTGTTACTCAATTATGTTTGTGTTTAACTTTACTAAACTCTTTTTTCTAACTTAAACACTTGAGTACATACATTATCGCTCAGATTGGGTGGGGACAGAAGGTCGTCAGGGTTAACCCCACACTTGCCCAATGCTTAGCCAACGTCACTTTTGTTGGTAAATTTTTTTGTTGATATTCACCGGTTCAGTGGCCAAAGTGTCGTCATCAACACCCATCCAACAAAAAGACGGTGTTTCACGTCACGTGGTGGTAAATTGTCAATCACAGCACGTCATTCAGTTTTGGTGTCGAGTACTACACTTGGGCCGGTTCAGTTATCCCAGAATCCACGAGACGTCAACCAAGTATTGTTTTAGGACTGCATTGGGTCAAAAGTCAAAGTTGTTTTAAGCCTGTATTATTGGGTGGAAGGTCTCGCATTTGTTGCGTACGATTGAAAATTGTCATTATTTAATAGCAAATTATCAGTAATTATGAAATTGAATACCACATTTTTGGTTCCCATTTCTTTGCTGGGAATTATGTTATTGGGACTAATTCTCGCTGGCTATAGAATCTGTCGCTCTCTTAGAATATAACATATTGTATGTCTATTATTATAAGTTTGGTGTGTACATTGTCGAGCGATGGAGGATTCAGCCGATAAGCAGAAGCGATATTTATTGCAAACATTGTAAATGATATGCACATGCACACTTTAAAATATTTTGAGTTTTGCTGTGAACAGTATTTAAATCTATGTATTTGTATGTATATGCTATGTAAGATTATTAAACCCACTGACGCATCCAAATGATCAACGCATACAATTTAAATTCCGTGTTTTTTGGAATGTATAATGCGATTGACGCTGCAAAAGATTTGTTAGTTGAATCACCTTTTTAGCTTATGTGAGCTGCATTGTGCTTAAATCACAAGAAACATAATCCTAGCGTTAATAAACATAGTAATGCGTTTTATATCGACAGTATCAGTCTATGCTTGGTGAAATTAATTGTTAGCAAATAAAAACCTTGCCCTTCTCTGAGCTAGAATATCATGTTTTGAAATTTAGGTGAAACAATCTATTGCTTTCAAGGACAAAATGAAAAGGTGAACGGTCACCTTGGGGAGCTCAGTACTGCTGTCAAAAGGATGTAACTGTTTTCTTTTCAAGTAAAGAGTAACTATCTTTTGGCTTTTGAATACTCGTGGCAAGCATTTCATTAAGATAGTGATGACGTGATACGATCAGATGTTTTTTATTAACCCTTTAACCGCCGGTGCCGCATATATTCGGGTTTTCATTTTTTATTAGCACATCAAGTACCACTTTTTACACATGTTAAAGATAAAATGTGACATCAATCAGCAATATTTTAAAACATTTGACTTCCATTTTTCAAATATGAATAATTTTCACTCGCTTGAAGTTGTGGATCGCGTCAGCGAGATACAACTTCAAGTGGGTGAAAATTCAGATTTAATAATTTGGCGGTTAAAGGGTTAAACTTATATAATCAGTCCAAAAGCATCATTTTTATTTTTGCTCCTTGATTATGTCCATACTATGTCAACATGTCCATACACTAGAATTGCGTAAGTTTTTTAAATGTTGTGTTGCGCTTTTACCAGTTAAACGAGAAATAGGGACGACATTTAATTTATTTTAAAAGACGTCCACAATTCTAGTCCATGGACATGCTCACATATTATGGACATGTCAAGAAGCAAAAATAAAATTTCGCTTTTTGGATGATTTTTGGTTTGATTGTGTCGCTTTAAGTTTATTTGTCTGACTATATTTTAACCTTTCTCAATACAGACTATAGAATATGGCAATTACCGTTGAAAGGTTGCACCGGTAAGTCCTTCAGAGAATACGTGTTCCATGTCTGCTGACTAAATGATATTTTGCGAATTTTTACTCACCTCATATTATATGATGTGCTAACCGGCAAAATCAAGGAGGGTCAGCGTCGTACATGTACTTGTTTGAAGAATTATCAAAACAAATTAAAACATAATTTGTCTGACTTCAGGAAGGTTTTTCCAATGAAGCATTCTAATATAAGACCCGCAGACCAAATTTCAACTTCATTCATTTAGCTGTAGAATTTTCAGAAAAAACTTGAGGCTATGTCGGTCTTAAAGTCAGTGATCAGCTGAGGCTTAACCCTCACAACACTGAATACATTTTGTATAAAATTATCATGGTGACCAAAGGTTTTTTTCAATTTGAAATCATCATAAATGTCTTAGTTAGCTCTTTCCGCTTCATTTGAATACCTATATTATGGGTCTATGGCCATTCTAAATATTTTACTTTTTTTCACTGCAGGGACCGTCTCTATACGTCCGAATTTAACATCTACATATGTCAGATTCTGACGTATAAAGACGGTCCCCGCGCTGAAAAAGTTAATAACCCGGGAACCATATCGTCCTAGCCAATCACTATTGATGAAAATGGGCCAATGCCTAGTGTTGACCGTCACCCATCCTGACCATTGACATACTGACACTCAGTGTCCATGACAACCAGGATTTGTGTCACATGTGTTTATGGCCATGGTGGCAGTGACGAGCTCGTCCGTGAGAAAGGTCGACCAGGTTGATTTGGACGATGTGTAGTTTCCCCCCAGTGTCCATTAGTACAAAGCCTTCTAATTTATTTGAAATATAAATGATACGATTTGGTTGCTCCTCACAAGTGATTTTTATTACATTCACGCCCACATTACAGTCATAACAACATCTATACATGGTTGTGTTGTTATACCTGTACACAACTGACACTGTTAGACCACAAATATAACAGAAATAGAGGCTCGCACATTGAGGCTCAGACACACATAGAATCACGCACTAAACTAGAAGGGTCTAATTTTTTGTAAATAAAAAACTGATGTCTCCCCTCCAGCAGCATAACCATAAAGGTTGATAGCTAATAGATGTAGTGTCAATGGCTTTTGTAAATAATGTTATTAAATGGATCCTGTGGACAGTAGAGACTATGTATTATCGGAATGTATTATTCCGTTATGGTGCGAAACACAATGTGGCTTGTCAACACTACTAGCAAACATGTCGTTGACTCAATACTGGTCCAATGCTGGCCCACCGTCTGCGACGCTGGCCCAGCATCAAACCAGCACTGGTTCAACGCCTCGTGTTTGCCTGGCTGCGTTCAGTAGCAGCTGGTCTGGTATTGCTTACTGCTGGCGGTGATTACAAGCCGACACTGACCTAATGTCTGTTAAATATTGGGCCAGCTTTGCCGGTGCTGGCCAGTATCCATCCAGCCCTAGTCAGTACTTCATGTTGGCGGTACTGGCATGCTGGCGGTACCGGCTGGAGGTTCCAGCACGATGCTTTGAACTAAAGCTGGGTTAAAGTGGGCCCGCCGTCTATGCCCTACTCTTATCGAATGACTTCAATAGTGCACACTGTACCATAGACACATAGACTGCACTGCACACTACAGGATGATCTTGTTCGCCGGGATGATCAAGCGAAATAATGATCCGAAATATACGGTTATCGGTGACTTTTCGTCGAAACCATGTACATGTATGCGTCTAATATTCACAAAATAAGTCTGTAATCAGCTGGACTACGAAATGATAAACCATGTTCCCGTCAGCATGATAATTTGAAGATGTGTCTTGAAGGTCACACGCAGGATTCTCAGATTTATACGATCTGTATAATAATCTCACTTTTCAAAATCCTATTACGCATGATTAACTCCTATCTGCTGACTTTGAAGTAGCCAACTGCAGAAATTAACCATCGACTATCATGCTACATGACGGTCATATTACATTAACCCTTTCATCCCTATAAATCACGATTATGGTCGCTTGCAATCCGCTGTATTAGCCGATCAAATCACAGTTATTGGGAATAAAATGCGTGTTTAAAAATCAAAATTGGTATCAAATATGAGTAATTTTCAGTCACTTGAAGTTGTGGGTCGCGGTAGCGAGATAACTTTAAGTGACTGAATATTTAAATAAGATCACTTAGCGACAAAAGGGTTAACAAGCTAACTTTGTCGCTGATAGCAGAAATTGAAAC
Organism: Flabesymbios commensalis; assembly: GCA_964017125.1. Taxonomy (NCBI): domain Eukaryota; kingdom Metazoa; phylum Annelida; class Polychaeta; order Terebellida; family Flabelligeridae; genus Flabesymbios; species Flabesymbios commensalis. Next base: position 54,587,305 of record OZ024913.1, read on the forward strand.
ATCTATTATTACACGATGTTATATGAGACACATATTAATTGACATAATTTTAGCAATGTATGACCAATGTCGCGACCAACAATTTCAAATGTGCGCTACTTTTCTTAGTATAGACTTTTGATTGACAATGGACACAATCTTTCCGGTGTAATACATTTTTCACTTTCAATAACCAGATAGCAGTGTTGTACGTGGTGCATAATAGCATGCACGAAAACTTGTTATCAATAAAGCTATAGTGAGATATGGCTCAGTCAAGGCATTGCTTTTTTTTCTGGGGACATTATGGCTGCGAACTGAGATTCTGGTGATTTACTGTATTGTTCGGTGTTGTCTCTACCGTTAGTCTTCATCTAGAAGCCGTAATATGTAACCTTATACCACCCCAATGTTACCGTAGTTATTGGTGATAAGCCGCGGCTTATACACAACAGTCTGCTGCTACTATAAAATAAAAGGACTACGACGTCAATAGTATGCTACATAATCCTACATTACATGCTAGATACAATCTAAATTGTAAATTTAAAGATAAGAAAACATTTCATACAAGATGTAATAGATGTCTGAAAATTGATTAGAATTCCAACGGCAATAAACAATTTGTATTATATTATATTAAAGACAAATTATTTGTCAAACGGGGAAATTGATAAATTTAACAAAACGTAAACTGTTACTAGTGGGTCTATTATCATTGAATGATATTGAGCAATCAGCGATCGCACGACGGATAGAGCTATATACCAGTATTTAAATTGTCATCAAGAACATTATTAGAGGAGGCGTATTGTAAAAAAAAATGCTGCGTCGATTTTTCAACGATTCCTATATAATATGAGTTGCTGGATATAATCATTTCATTAGGGGGGTAATCTCTGTTCAAACAATAAGTCGAATTGCAATGTTGTTTATTGCTTCTAATTAATGGCATTTCACACACAATGCACAATCATGGACATGATAATAATGACTACATTTGAAAGTTATATAATTATACAAGTCACAAAAAGTTACTCTATAAAAAATTAAAGTATAGGTTATGCGTAATTGTTGTTATCGGCCATTTTTACAATATCCCGTTGAAACAATTTTGTTAATAAACCAAATCACTGGCATTCTCCGGGAACTTTATGGTCTCTAAAAGTAACTCAACCACAACCGGAGTACAAGCCTAGTTATAAGATACTAAGTAGAAAGTAGTTGAATACCTTCATTACATGTCTGGTAAAAATATTGGTTGCTTATAGTATATTTCCTGGAGTTCGTCAGTTTGGTATCGGTAATTAAAACATACCACATTGTATCAACAATAATTATGGAATTAAGTGAATTGCTATAATTAGTATGAAATTATAAAAAAGTACACAGCTACTCATAATCCGATGATCTGCTTTTAAACAGCTTCTAATTATCCGTTTTAGTAGAAACCTAAACATACAAGACCAATGAAACCCCGAGTGTTAGCTCAACCTGGATATAGCAGCGGATGACCCTGTGCCAACGTTAAAGTATCCTTTTATGATTGCGTCAGGTTTTGATAATGGCCGTGGTGCTGCTCATTGTCTGGTAGAGTTAGGACGTACCATCAATAAAGGACAGGAGGAATCCTGTGACAATTGGCGCCATTACGCCAGAAAAGGATCATCTGTTCCCGCGGTCCAGCGAGCAGCCTCTCTGTCTGGATAATAGGCAGCCCAAGTTTTCATTCACCTCCTGGATTGCTGTTCCGGATTCAGCTGGAAATGGACGGAATCGTGCGGAAAGTGATGGCAGTTAATTGCTGCGGGGCACATGCAGGTGTGATGTGTAGATCTCCTACATGTAGAAGAGAACCGTCATTAACTCGTTTCCCAATGTCACAAATTACCATGATTTACAATCTTACTAATACAACTTCACTCATTTTTGTCATTGTTGTATTAATTTATTAATTGTGAAAATAAAATAAAGTTCAATGTACATCAAGACTTTTTGTAGGTACATGTACATTATTAAATTATGTGTAAACCAAAAATAAATTTATCTTTAGTTTCCTTTAATTCACTATGAAAAAAAGGCATTATCCCAATTAACATGTTAAAGCACACGAGTCGAGTTTGACACCAGTCCTCATGGTGCAAACGTTACATGGAAAAACATTACAACATATAATGAATAAAATAATCCTGATTATTGAATATCAAGTATAGATACAATTCAAATTTAATAACATGTGTAGCCCATCCCCCTATATTTTGAAGATTATTAATAAACTGGATGATTCACTGTTTGCAGAATATAGCAGTCAAAACTATTTTACGTCTAATTTTCTTAATTAATAAATAGGTAGGCAGCAAAGTCAATCTGCACTTGATATATTTTTATGTTAATGTAATATAACATCAAAAAACTAGGTAATGTTCTACCCAAAAAGCTAGGTAATGTTATACTCTTATCAAGCCATTTCAAGACGTTTGTGTACGTTGTGAGAGGTGGTGCTGCTGACTGTCTTTCAACCATTTGTAGCAACGTAATGCCAGGATGAACCAGCCTACTCATGTACAAAGCCAGAACACAGTAACACAGTAAACACTTACTGCCTTTTTGGCTTTTATATCAGAATCACTCAGCTTGCAAACTCTGAAGCAGGAGCATGTATAGCCAGAGAAGCACCAGATTTGATGACCTGACACTTAGTGATTGAGTTACCGTGGAGCTTCCCTGTGTGAGGAGGTAGTAAGGTAGCCTACTATAGAATCAAATAAACCTCTGGCTTTCGTTCCTGACACCAGATAAAAGGGCCCAAGAAGCAGACATTGACACAACCCGTCCTCTTTCTCTACGGGGACTCAACCCAACATCACCAGTACCTGGCGGAACTACGCCGACACCAGAAGTCATGGGCGGGAAATTGATCTATAATTCCTGATTATTCAGAAATATCCCAGTTGACGCTAAGTCGGGAGCCAGGGGAATATTTACTCTGTTGACAGAAAGACAATAGCTTGTCTAACTGTTGTTTATAGTTCTGTGAGTCCGACCCCTGTGCCGGGGCGGAGGCCACAACTGGAGGAGAAACCCAGAGCCCCCGTATTATCGCTCATTGAACCTGGCGCCGGTGCCGCTCTCTGGCGGTGTATTACTGGTGTTTGACGCCGGCGGGGGACACCGACGGGATCGGAATACCCGAGAATCCGCCACGCAACACAACCAGATATACGGGGTGAAAATGAAATCACCGCGCGGCACTGAGACCCAACCTCTTTCATCCTCTCACAGTACAGGGGCAGACAACACGCTATTTCTCACTCCGACCGGAAATCCGGCCCGATATCTGATGCTTGCAATCTCATTATGCGTGTCGTCTGTGAATGGTACGCAATGTGATTGCTGCGAAAGAAAATACCGCCGCGTTTTCTGGGAAACTCAGTCGAAAGAAGACGGTCGAACGTTGTTTCTACGTCGCAAGACGTTGAAATAACGCTCGAGAGTCTTCTCGTATTTTGTGGGGTCGATCTTTTTAAGCGTATCGCGACTGGGAACAAGGCCTATCTGTTCTTCTGCGAATGGGACGTGACTCGCTCACCGCCAGGCGTTCACTCGCCAGAACGGATGCGGCGCCCCCTTGTAGGCACTTAGTCGCGGGTGTGAAGGTAGACCGCTTTCTGGGCCATGCAGTTGTTTCGCCGACACGTACGCCTTCCGTTTTAGCCGGCAGTGTTATAGGCTTCCGGTTCACCCCACCTTTCCTGGCTTCGCTGCTACCAGTTTCCGCTTTAACACGTTCCTTTTTTTCCAGGTGTGGCTCCAGTTAACATAATACATTGACCCTGACAGACCCTTAACATTATTACTGTACAGGTTTTTCCAGGTGTGGCTCCAGTTAACATAATACATTGACCCTGACAGACCCTTAACATTATTACTGTACAGTTTTTTCCAGGTGTGGCTCCAGTTAACATAATACATTGACCCTGACAGACCCTTAACATTATTACTGTACAGGTTTTTCCAGGTGTGGCTCCAGTTAACATAATACATTGACCCTGACAGACCCTAAACATTATTACTGTACAAAGTGACTATATCTGTGATTTGTGGTAAAACTGCAGAGAAAATGACTAATATATCATCTGTTTCAATAGAATACGAAGCTATTTTATGTCCCTTGATCTATTTGCTTAATGCGCCTCCATTATAGACCATATCGCGAGCTTAATGTACTGTCACACAGTAAACTTTTAGACTAGGTCTATACTATAAACTCAATATGGAGACTAGCCCCAGGTAGGGCCCCCGAGTCGGGCGATAGCCCGCGAGGCCCCAGTCTAAAGCGTCGGACTGCTACGGCACAGATTCCAAAAAATTATACACTTTCACATCGACATTGACAAAATGTTAAAATTAACGACCTGTTTCATGTTCAATTACCTATTGCAAATAACAGTGTGCTTATAAATGTTTTGGCTATTAAAATATACTATTGTGATAATCATAACAGTCATCATTTCCGTTTAATTTGACAAATCACCACACATTTGTTCTTGGCGGCGAGATTGAACCGGTAAACATGGCCGCCTTCTCAGCGGAGTGGGTGGGGCGAGTGCGCGCGCAGCGTCGTCACGTGACTGTCTACTACATATTCATGAGCGTCCTTGTTGGTAAACAGAACACCACACCGCATGCAGGGACATGTGCGTCTCTCCGCCTGATAACATCAGTTCTTGTGGTTATATTTTGCTACTTTACGGTACGTTTTCCAACATCTAAACATTAAATATTTTGCAATCACTTAGTTATTGTCATTCGGAATTACTATTATCACATTTAACGCTTTAAATGTGGGAGAAATAGACAAGACAATGTAGGACTGCGACACTATCCTGGCACGGCCAGTAACAACAATGGCGGCGTCCTCAGCCTTAGAGTACTGCAGAATATGCAAGCAGAAATCTTGCGAGAAAGGAAAAAGAAGATACACCACCCTAGCCAGTTTACAGAAACCAAACACAGACGTCACTTTAGGCTATGGCATCCAAATTGTTTTCCCTCAAATTCACTCGCAAATTACAGAAATTGCCAGTATGAATATGACGTGCAGTGCCTGCTATTACAGTGTCAGCCGACTGTACAAACTACATGTCGACCAAATAAAGATCAGGAAGGAGGTTCAAGACAGATCGCTAGGTGAAAGGACATCAGAAATAGCAGGAACAGAAGAATTGAGCAGTCTGAAGAGAGAACGAACTCCAATGAGTACCCCAAGGAAAAAGAAAATAAAAACTGTCAATCAAGCTACTTCACCAATTAATTCACCCAAGAAAAAAAACGTCCCAAGGAAACGGATTGATAACAGAAGACCAATTAAAATGGCCTGTGAGGCACTGAACCGTCACAGATATTATACGGCGCTAAAAATACTCAACAGACATTGCACAAACAAATTCAGCTCTGCTCTGAATTTATTAGTTCAAGAAATAATGAGATCGGAAATTTCACAATTTGTTCGCTGTGCGGATATTTTTCCTGCCAATTTAACCCTCAGTGAATTGAAACATTTTTCATGGGAAGATGTCCTAGAAGAAGCATCTGAAAAAATGCCCACCGTATTTGCCTGCCTTCTGGCCACCCTTTGTAATCGGCAACAAATTACCAACACTAGGTGAGTTAAATCCTTAACCAATATTTACATTACTTTCGTTAAAATTATCTTTTGAATTTCCCTCTATTTATAACTAAATAAATTCTTTGTGATCTACTCTTACTGAACAAGTTATATTGTTTAAAGCGATTGCTTATGTCGACATTTCAATTTTGAAAAAAAAAATATATGGAGTTATATAGCCCGATTTCAACTAAAAATACAAACACGTCAATTTTTTAAGAGGAAATTGAAACCTGCAGCACTGATTATCTGCCCAACCCTAGGCCGACGGCATCAACATATGGCCCAATGCTGTGCTTACATTCAACCATTCATTAGGCCACTGTGGTTTATTTCTCTGTTTTAGATAAAAAAAAATCAAAATCTAATGAGGGAGGCGGTGAAAAAACATTGAACTTATATTTGGGAAAGTTAATGAGGGTGGCCAAATTAAAAAAACATTTGACAAATTTCTAGAAAAGTTATTGAGGGCGACAAAATAAAAAAAACTTTTGACCTATTTAAAAAAAAGTTAATGAGAGCGACAGAACAAAAACAGAATAAAAACATAGCTGGGAAAATGTTATTTTATCTCCTGAAATAAATTTGTTTTTTCGAAAAAAAATTTATCTCCTGAAATTAACTTTTTTTTTCGGAAATCGGCAACTATCTAATGCGCGGCCGAAATCTAATGCGTTAGCTTATCTTATACAGAGAAAAAACATAGTGGCCTTAGGCAGGTACAAATAGTATGTTTTCGTTTTCCCTGGATTCTTATAGATATTGACAAGATGTTTTTATGAATGTGATACACTGCTTCATACGAAACCCTAATTGGCATCATCCCATGGAATCACTAAAAATATCTAAATGATTATTAAATAAGGGATATTTAAATTAATTAAGAAGTAAGAAAATATCATGTGTGTGGGAATTTTTATTTCGTAAAACATAAGTCAATGTACATATAAATACAGCATTCATAATAATTACATAATTCATTAAAAAAAACAATCCTTTATCTTTGAACGCTCAATAAAATGTTAATTAAAAGGTCAATGTACATACAGCATTCAAAATAAATACAAAATTCATTAAAAAAAACAATCCCTTATCTTTAAATGCTCATTAAAATGTTCATTAAAAAACAAATATAATATGGGCCATAATTTACAATGCCAAAAGTGAAAACAAAGTTGAAAAGAAAAGCTCTAAATTGTATACAAATTCTAAACAATCACAAATGAAATACAGTGTTTGATTTATTGCTCATAAAATATAAATTGCTCTCATTCAGCCACAATATGGGATTTAAATAACACATTTCTTCAAACTAATGAACATATTGTCAAATCTTAACATCTAAATTAATTTATCACTAATCTTCATATTATTGTGTTTTATACAGGAGAACTAACAACTGGAAACCAAGACTTGGTGCCTTACTTTCTGTGATCCTTTTCAATAAGAACAGGATAAGGTTCAAGTTTATTGCTGCTGTGATCGGTATACAGCTTTGGAGAACAGGATGCAGTCAAAAGGTTAAATCCACTGTCTATATAATGTTTAGTTATCAATTAACAGCCACATGAACAGAATAAAATAAAAATGTGAAGATACATAACAGTTTCATTGGAAATTCAGATACCTTTGAAGTTGAAATTTTTTTTAATATCCTTTCCAAAACACCTGAATTATTTGCTTCTAGTGTGTCATTCATTAATATCATAAAAACCTTGGGAGAATAATTAAAAAAAACTTTTTAATACTAAATGTGATTTTGTAGCATACATAATATAAGGTCTGACAAACTGGGATTAATCATATCTTTAGACAAATTAAAACATATTACGTATTCTGATGAATGATAACATACGTAATAAATAGGCTATTAATACAACATAATCATTTCATTGCATGCACATCATAAATTATTTTTTAATTGATTTTGGAAAACCAGATTTTAAAGGTTCACATGAATAATAATGAAGAATTTTATTACCATAAACATTATAATTTAAAAATCCTGAATATTTCTACAAATTAAATTTGTAAGTGATGATACAAGGATTAAAATGTCCATACAATTTATTAACATAATATAAGGCATAAGAACTTTTTTGCTTCCTTGTGCGCAGACTATATAAAACATCTGCTCTATTGTATATCTACTAATACTAACATCATCTTCACACCTCAGGTGTTTCAGTGCTTAAATCACATGGGCATCACTGTCGGATCAGCCAATGCCAGAAGATGTGTGCAATTGCTCGGGTCAGAATGTGATGCAGAGGTCATGACTTGGAAGAAAGACATCGAGGTAGATAACTGCTTTTACACATCTATTTACATTTAAATGGTTGCATTTGTTTTAAATGCATAATAATAACTTTTAAAATCACATTTGCTCTGTGGTAGGTGCACATTAATTACCTAAAAATTTACCCATATAATAATCTGTGCTATTTTTTATACCTACATGATTACAGACACAACATAATTAATGACATCAACATGAATGCTTATTTAAGCATGGTTCAAAAATTGTTTACACACAGGCCACTATGGTCACACAATTATTATGAAATGTGTTTAAAAAATAAGAATGTGTGCAGTTTTATTCCTAGTAGGTCACAAAGTAGGTGAGAGGTCATAGCCCCCTAAATTCAAATCTACACCCCTACAGTATTATATTATTATTTAACAGAAGTAAATTATGTATCAAATACAGCTATCCTAGTATAAAGTAACTTTAGGTTGAGAACACTTTTGAATTTCAAACATATAATATATATATAATAATATATCGGTTCAAGGGTGAGGAATTTCCATTTGTAGTCATTCATATATCTGCACTATAAAAATGACCTTTTCTTTACAGAACTCAATCCGTCCCAGGAAAGTTTTTGCTACACCCCCTGAATTGAAGCGCCTTATTGATATGGATGACTCAGATGAAAAAATGTCAACAAGTGAGAGTGATACCAGCTTCAATATGGATACAAGTGCTATGCCAGACGAAGGACCACTTCCATCCCTAGAAGATGCATTTGCACAGCTTTCAACAAGTGGTGAAAGTTTCACCTCAAGTACAGATTCACCTCTCACAGATAATATCCGTAAGCATATTTAATGCCTTATCTTTATATATCACCCGCCATACAAAAAGGTACATCCCATAGCATTGGTACAATAATTCATGACTTAATTTAGATTTGAATGATTACATAAATAATATTTAAGACACATCAAAGTCACATCAAAGGAAAAAGAATCAAGATTGTTTCATTTTATGTAACAGGAAAAGCACAGCTATCAAATCTCTTAATTTTTTTACCATACTGCCCTTTTCAAGTGGCACGTCACATATTGATATTATACAATATCCACAAGTGCTAGAATTAATTGATATGATGAGACCAAAATTTTTCAAAATGATATGTTCAAAGCGGCACAATCATGTACCGGTATGACTGGGCCGCCTAACTAACTTACTGCGCAAGGCCCAGTCACACTGACCACCATTTTGTTTACACAGCCAGCTGTGTGAAAACGACACTCGCGCTGCCTACCAAAAAACTTGGATGCCAAGAAATTGGGACAAAAATATTTCAAGTGCCTATGAAAACTGGGCCATTTTCAGCAGGCGTAAGCTTGTTATCGTATTGGAACTATCACATTTAAAAATGGGGGTCACTGTGTCAGAGCCTTGCGATGTTATCAGGGTAACAATCATGCTAAAATCATAAAAAAAATCGCTATTTTTATTTTGGGTTTTTAAATATCACTACGGAGGCTTTGACGGTTTTGAACTTGTGTTGTGCACAAAGTTTATGGCACTTAGCATGTTTAGAGGCCTGTGAACTGGACAAATAGGCCAAGTTCACCTAGAGACAAATCTGGTACATAACTGTGGAGAATATCAGCAGTGCAGCTTTCACAGTTTTTAGGTTATATTGTGCAAAGGTTTTTTTTATATTTTGAGGCCTGTGACATTGAACAAGTCAGCTGACGCTAACGATATCCTCCGCCATTGATTAGTCAATAATGGACTCAAACTCAAAGGTTAAAAATTAGGTCATAACCCCAGAAAGGCAGAGCTACACACCCTAAGGAATGTGTGTGTGCTAAATAAAAATAATCCAGCAAACGCTTACCAAGATATCGTTTGGAAACTGAGCTAATCATGCGACATCAATTAAAATCAATAATAGCCTCAAAATCAAAAGTAAAAAATAGGTCAAATGTCATAACACACAAAAGGCACTTCTAAGCCCCTTATGAGATGTGTGTAATATTGTAAATAGTTGTGCTGCTGACAATGCTGCTGACTATCGTTTGAGAACTGGTCATTAGTAACTTGCATAAGAAATTTGAGCAGGATACATAAGATTTTTTAAAAGTTATTGCACTCACAAGGTCAAATCATTGATGTGAAAAATCACAATAATCCGACCATTTCAAAATTTTATCAGCATAAATAAACAAACTGAACTGGATTGATTGAAAAAAAAATATTGGATTTGCCCAAGGACTGGTTATTATTACCATGCATAACAAATTTGCGCAGGCCACAAGAAAAAACTTTTAAGTTATCACACCCAAATGATCGAATTATTGATGTAGAATGTGAAACATCACAATAAATCCAATTTTTAATTTCTATCAGCTGTTTTTGAAGTATTTTTTCTGCGAACAGGTTACTAGCAGGATGAAGAACAAATTTGGGAATGATATTAAAAAAAATTCAAAATTTCGTGCCCACAAGCAAATGTTAACATCAACATCGCCAAATTTCAATTGCAATAGCCATCACACTTCTTTTTAATTAAAATTTGGGCTAAAAATGTAGAAACAAATACCATTTTAAGGGTTAAAAGTAATTAAATGTATTCTGTTGTATAAATAACAGTGAGAGTCAACATAGCAGCAGCTATCTAGAGTCATCTATGGAATAGTCATCTATGAATAAATTGTGCCAACGTCATTGGTAACTAGAAAGAGTGGTTCGGAAATGAGCACGAAAGCAGCCCTCCTCTATGTGAAGTATGAGGAAGCAGAAGTTTGTAGATCGGCTATCATGCTAGATTTCTAAGATAATGAAGGAAAAAATTTAAATGACGGACTGGCGGCCATTTTGGATATTATTTGTGCGAAATTTGTCATGGGTTAGGCCTATCCTTTTGTGAGACATTACATTTGGTTTTATATTCATGGTCCAGCTACTTTGCTTTTTTTTAATTTAGTAAATATCAAAAATATTTATTAAAAATTCCAAATGGCCATCAAACGGACATTTTGAAATTGTTTGCTTCAAAAAGTCAATCAGATCATTGGCTGACATAGCTGAACATATTTGCCAAATTAAAAGATCTGACATTTCCTTAAACGCGCTAACGAGCTTTTGCTTCATAGTGGCCATATCAATTAAAGGGTTTATGATATGGGGATCAAAATGTCACTAAAACATTTCCCCAGTGGTATGTGATGGCTATGTGAAGTATGACTATGAGGAAGCAGAAGTTGATAGATTAGTAGTTGTCTTGAAAACAAACAACTGCGAACCGTGTGGAATACAGTTAGAAGCCCGCCTCGGCGAGAGCTGCTTAATAATTAACAGGGATAAACACTAAGGCAGACTTAGTTGCATAACAAATCTTTAAGCAGCAGGGGCCTATTACTCACTAAGATTCTTTAAATTAGGATTATCCTAAACTTCTCTCATTTTCATTACAAAAATTAAGATCATTTTTTGTCGAATGTGGCAACTTACATCATCAAGGTTCCTGCAGGTCTACTTTTCCTAATTTTAATGAATTTCTCACTTGACAATTAAAAGTTTTTTTATTCACAAAAATCAACACATTAATACTTATGTATACCTATTTTTCGTATTTCAAATGCAAAATAACAGCTAGTCCTGGATGCATACTGGCAGCACATTCCGACAATAATGCTAGGTGACACTGACTTCAACACCAACAGAAAACCAGTAGTTTTTGTTAGGACCGGCTGGCTGACAAACATACATCGAGTCCATATATAATGGCTGATTTTTTCATTTTTAATGACTAATAATGAATCACAAATTCAAATGACTTTTTTTCCTATTTGTCGATTAATGACCTGCGGGAATCTTCATTATAATTATTAGAACATATTTGCATTAGGAAATTTTGGATTTTCTAACTTTCCAAATGAAAATAAATACATTTGGGATAATCTTAATTCTAGGTTGTGAGATCCTGTCCTAGAGGCTACTATTGTCACTTGATAAATGCCTGGAAAGTTACAAACAATACAATAATCCTGGAAACACTTGAAATGTTGATAAAATCTTAAGATATTTGATACATCTAAACACTGAGCAAGTACACTTAGTGTCTACATTTAAATGTATCTCCCTATTACAATCTACACACGTTCACTTTGGGAATTAGCCTCAACTATTTATTTAATTCGAGCTCTTTTTTTACCCCACATGAGATATGGCGTTGTTATTAATTGCATCGATTATTCTGATTTGATGTTACTGTAATATAAGGGGCTATCAGACAATGCCAACTCACAGCCTTTAATTACAAGTATATTTTTCTGATTATGTAATCATTACATGGGAATTATATGTAATGATCAAAATAATTAAGAATATCAAACAGAAATTAAATTTTAATGATTTTTACAGATCCTGGTTACAGTTTATGCTGGGACAATGTCGCCCTTGAGTCTAAAGCTAGGTACAGCGGAATGGACAAAGGAAACAAACTACTTCTGTTTGCGAACGCTATGGTGTTGAAAACCGTGTAAGTTTTCGACACCTGGACGATCACTATGGCACAACGAAAGCAGACTTCATACCAACTACAGCATATGTACCAACACAAAAAGATGAGCAGGCACTTCACCATCGTATGGTGGCAATTGTGGAAAGAAAACTTGTTGAACATGTGCCATTCTTAACAAAATACAGTCAATTCTTGAGAGTACATTTGGCACATAAGTACAGTGATGAGTCCAGAGTAAACTGGTAATTTACTTTTTTGTAATAACAATAAAATTGATATCACGCATCAACTTAAACATAACAATATAATTATGTTTAGTGTCAGTCATATGCACCATAAAAAAGTTGTAATTTTTTATGTAATAAAAATGTACAAAGGTTACTGCTATATATTAAATATTTGTTTAACACAATCACATGTACAATATGTACATATAAACAGAACAATTAAATGAATTCTTCAGGAATAACATTCTTGCAACAACTCATGTCTGTTTTTTTTTATTGCAGTTCAATGTAGGTATCATCAATGCTAACCCTGGTACAGATGAAGGTGTCACTACAATAATGGAGAAACTGCAAGACTACACTCCATGGTCATTTGATTCCAGGGGACATGTGATTCCTTTTGTTATACCCTGCAATGGTGATGGTTTGAGCCATGAGCGCATGGTGAATGCACAATTCCATAGACAAGGAAATCCTGATGCCAAGTCTCGATTACAAGGTTTGGAGGCTGTTCCACAGGAGTTTCACCATCGTGGTTTGATTCTTCAGGTCTGTACGTTTCCTGTATAAAAACAATAATATGAAGGATAATTACTGATCTTTACATGAAAAACAATTGATTGTGTCAAGTCGAATACAAATGAATAGATGAAAATCAAATATTATCTTGTTGGCCCACAAAAATGCTGTCGTAAAAACAATTTGAAAACCCTAATTGTACCATCTGTCCATCAACATGAACTGTAGTTTAAAAGTAGTTTCTGTCTGTTTATATGACATGATTAACAGTTTAAGCACAAACTTGATCTAAAAATTAGTGTGGTTCACATGTGATTAAAAATAAATCACCAGTCACTGGTTATGAAATTGTTGTGTTTAGTGTAGCATTCCCGACGCGCCACCAGTAGCCTTAGTGGCTGAGGGTTAAAAAAACTTCCAACACGCCTCATAAAAATCATAAAAGTGTAATTACCAGCACAGGAGTTAATATTTGTTGTGAAAAAATAGTCACTTTGTTGGTAATTCATTAAATAAATTACCATGGACCACATGCTTGAAATAATTACATCATTACAGTCTTTAAAACACATAAAATTAGGCCCATTAAGTAACAACTGTTACACATGATTATCGGGACCCCAAGACAAGATATAACAAAAAACTAATTACCGGACATTGGGGCAGACCAATTGTGTTGTTATAGGTCATACATCGCTTGGTGGATGTGAATTTTAATGACTGCCACTACATCATATTGCCGTATTAAACGGATGGACAGATTGTTTTCTATTAATACAAAAAAATTCCAAAAAATGCCCTAGAACTTCCTAGTGAACATTGTTCTATATTATTGTAGTGTGTAGTAAAAAATCTGTTTCAAATTTACAGCCCGATTCTGGAGCTGCAGGGTGTCAAAAATAACCTGTTACTATTTATGTGGAATCGCTAGCCAAATAATATGTCCTGTTGAAAAAAAGATTACATGCTGTTTTACAAATCTCACACATATTCAAAAACATGTTCAACATCAAGATATAGAACTAGCTGTTACATTTGCATGTCTATTTTTTGCTACACCTTACACAATTCAAAGTTTATTGCCAATGCAGTAACAATGGGGATATATAAGTAGTGCCATGTCTACCAGCTTTGATAATTTGCAAATCAGATCCGATGAATATATCAGTGATAGCATCTAGCGTTTAAGTTGATTTGCAAAAAAGAGTAAGGTGAAACAAATTGTGAAAATCAGATAAATTTAGGTAACTGGACGGCGCTTACATCAATTGGCAAATTGCTGACTATTAAACATGTTAAAGCTGCATAACTGTTTTGTTTATTTCGATAAAAATAACCTAAGAAGTACAAAACAATCATTCATATTGTAGGCCTTATTAATTCACTAAAACTGGGTAAATGTAGCAGAACTAGTTCACCATGCGATACACCATCAAGTATCATGAAGTAGTGAATGGGCGTGTGTACAATATGTATGTGATAGTGGTAAGGTTATGGGCCAATATAATGTTACATTGGCCAACACAAAACCGCCTTAATAGCAAACACAAGATGGTGAACTGAATCGGCATAATGTTGGGCCAGTACCGCAGACAATAGGCCAACATTAGTCTGCCATTGGATCAATGCCTCATGTTAGCTGAGATACAAAGCCCACTTAACCAGCCGTAGATGTCCTGAGACTGGGTCAAAAAAACTGTTGATGTTTATTTACCGCAGTGCGATTTATATCACTGTATGTGATGATTTACGATAATATAAAATGAAGTCTGATATTATCTAGTAGCATTTTGACTATACAGTACATATATTTGGAAATGCCCATGAGATACCGAATAAAAAAATGCTAATGAAAATTAAACTGTTTTCATCTACTTGGTGGAAGTTATAAAATTTGTATACATCAATGACAAGGATGCATACCAGATTACAAGTTGTGAGAGAAAATTGCTAATCAATAATTTTGAAACAAATTTTACCCTGACATATATGATAAAAATCTGACGTAATTAATGGATAAGCTTAACGTTTATCAATTTTTTTTAAAATTATATACAGGTAACTAAACTCTTCAATAATTTTTTGCATTAATAATGGTAAAAATTTGGGGTAGTTTTAAATTCAAACCATTACCAGATTCTATTGAAAGTTGCTGATATGTGTACAGTTATAAGATTGTCCATTTAATTAAAGTTCACAATTAAATAGCTATGCTAAAAATCTGTGTATACACTCCCGGTGTAAGAATTCAAGATGTGGAAATGTTTATGGCGTGACTGAGAATAACTGAGAATAACGAAGTATGAAGTATGTAACATGTTAAAGATCATATAACTATTAATATTGTGCTTAACACACACTAGACGAAATGTGACCTTTTATATAATTCTTAAGTTTTTGCGCTTTCCAGTGTGTCTTTTTGCTGTTATTTAGAATAACTCATAGAAGCTATTTCATCCCTGGTTTTGGTATGGGAAACATATATATGCCCCATGTACACATACCATGATAATGCTGTATGGTGTTTGACGTTATTTTAAGTAGTTATGGTGGATATTTTAAATACCCAGAGCTTGTGTAATTGGCAAGCAGGAAGGTAATTGTAACCTACACTACATACCACATCCATATCTGTGATTCACAGAAGTAACTTTGCAAACCCTGCTGTACATATTGTAATATATATACATATTATTGATTTACTATGAAAAAGAAGTCAGCAATGACTTGAAATTGTCTATCTCAATTTTTGCAACATTTGCACTAAAAAAAATTTGTAGAAAATCTCTATACGGTATATTTACAAGTCCAGCATTGTCTCCACGAGTTATTTCTATCAAATCTGACATATATACCTTCCCCCACTACTTCTTGATCAAGATCATATTTTATACTATATCCATTTGAATCATGTGGTAAGGCAGTGAAATTGTTATAAGACATGATTTGTATAAAAAGTACTGCATACTTAGATGTGTGAAAATTAAAATTTCCAGATTCTGTAATTAAAAGGCAACTTTTTTTATAAATAAACATTTCTATTAAACGGTGTACTGACAAAATGATACTTCATTGAAGTACGGTACACAAATGATTCAATTAATTCTTTCCATTTTTAGGACACAATTACAGAATTGCTGGATTTTTCAAGTGGAGCGGAAAGGGGGACACTGTGCCAGATTAAAAATGCCTATGGTCACAGAAACGTGAAAAAGGATGTGATGAATTCTTTCAATGCATGCGCTGATCTGGTTCGTTTCTCAACCGAATCATTTATTGTTTTACTGGCAATGAGAATGAAGTGGATGAGCCACATTGATGATATCCCTACGGATGCTCCTGGAGAAGCAGGAACTGATTTTGAAAGAAAGCTGTATGTAAGAAAATTAGCGACAGACATTGTAAACCGTTGCTGGCAGCTGCCTTCCCTCAATGAGGTTGAGAAAGTTCTTGATGCAGAGGATGGCAAAGAATCAGAAGAGTGGTGTTTTTGCATGAAAGGTGTGTGTGTGTAATTAGCAAATGTTTCACTGTATACCGGTATCCCAGTTTGGCTTGCATTGACAAAGTTCTATAAAACAATTTAGGCCATGCTTTATTATTTATTTACATTGATTCTAAGTTTCAAATACGTTTTCTACCAGATTTTCTAATTCATATGTGGCAGGACAAGTTTTTCAAACACCAAAATTACATCAATACAATACAAAAAATCGCCCCTCCCCCTTCATGGACGGTAATCGTTTTTTTCCGGAAGGGTTGGTGGGTTTCAATTGACACTTTTCCGGAAGGTTTGGTATTTTGTCAATAACTATTTCCGAGGAGGGTGGTGGTTGGATAGTCCGCAAACTTATATCCGTGGTGGTGGGCGTCTTTACTGGCATATTAACAAGATGCCAGCCGGCTAACATAATCCCCCGCCCCGCCCCGCCCACTTGATAGAAATTTTGCAGGATGCATACTTCCCTGAAGTCTCACATTCTGTTCTACAATAATGATCCACCTGTCTAGATTACTGTGCATATTACAGATATTGAAGTCAATGAGGGTCGCAAGTCAGCAGTTTCTAATTTGAGCCAGTTGCCATTTAGAGGGTATATATCCCTCACTGAAACCATACCGTTCATTTTATGGTATTTATTAGACACTTTTAAAATATATATTGATCTTCTAATATTTAAATGTGAACTAGGGCCAAAGGCCTCATGTGGTTGGGGCAAAGGGAGGACTCTGATATACTACAAATTGTTCAATTATAAGTGCGTGTCATTTTGATTGATCAGAATGGCATACTCGCTCATAAAGGCATGCCCTTATATGTCATGTGTATCAAATCTGTGATTTTGATACAGTGATGTTTTACTGTTGATCGCAACACATACCATGCAACGACGTCAACAGTAACTGAACGAGGAATGTCGTGTGCATATTTTATCTATATCAATACTGATATCAAGGGATAATTAAATGATGCTCATCCTTTTGTCACAGCCTCACCTTGACTGAGGTTGGAAATGAAATAATTCGGGCTTTAGGCAACCTTTGTGCACATACAGGCTAAACTGGGCCAGGAGAACCTCCTGAGGATGGTGAGATGATTGAGATGACACTGTCCTCCAGACACAGGATTCGAAATTCGAGCCCTGGCTGTCTGAGGCCGAGCACGCTACCTCTCGGTCACGGAGGCTCCCCACAATACTAACTTTCACACGTGGATGGGGAAGAAACATCTTTTGTTTCTTGCAAACCGCCGAGACCGGGAACCGAGCCCCGAACTCTGGCGTGAAAGGCAGCGGTGCTAACCACTACCCTAGGCCCACCTAGGTTGGAAATGTCCCGATATCAAGTTAGTCATGTAGGACCGGCAACAACCTAAATTTGGCTATTTATCATTGAGCTGTCAAATTAAATCTCCAATTCTAGAGGTGTAGGCCTATTGCATCTGATGTTGTCCAAACCAGCATTGTCGACTGTTACACAGTATGTTTTAGGCCTAACTTCATTGCCTAGGTAGAGGCTAGGTACTAGGTAGACACACATCACATTAAAATTAGATTTGTCCACTATGCATATAATTTTTAAATGAATGGCTAGACTACAATTCAGAAGCGGAAAATTATACCCCACAGTTATCAAGTAGCATGGCAAGGCAAGGCGAGGTCTGGCCCATCATTGAAACAACTTTTGGGTGAGCGTCTCCTGGGGATGAGTTAACACAGACAAGCTGACCTCATTTTCCACCCCATATCGCCAAATATGGTCATACAACCATCACGTGATCACTATGTGTGTAGAACAGACAAAGGGACCGTCTACCGAAATCTCTCAAGGAGACCTGAAGCCACGTGAAGAAGCTCATAGTGTCTGGGTCATTATATATGCCCCCCCGAATCTAAGGAGAGGGGGCCGATTTATGAATGAAATGTGCGTGTCTACCGGTTTTATGAATAGAGTGACGTCACTTTTTGTCCCAAATTTGTGTTTGGACCACCATAACAATGTGGCTGCGGCCAATGGCCCCACCCACAAAAACATAATTTGGATTATTAAATTGAAAATCATATTCATGAACAATGATTTAAAATAATGTGATGGATTCAGCAAATGTCAGAGGAAATGTATGAAATAAACATATTTTCAGAAAAAGTAGAAGACATGGTTGCCTGCTCAAACTCTGAATGCCCACATAGTCGTTGGTATCATATCACTTGTGTTGGATTGACAAGCATGCCAGAAATATATGAAGATTGGTGGTGTTGTGAAGCATGTGAGGATAATAAAACTTCTGTACTATGTCTGTGCAAGATCATCAAAGATGATATGATGGTCAAATGTTCTAACAGCAGCAACTGTGTTGGTGGGATAATGTTTCACAAAGGATGTGTGAATTTCAACAAAGATAATGTGACTGGTAGGTTCAAAGTAGCTCATGAATACAAAACACAATTGGCAAAATAATTGTTATTTTACTGGGATGTGATTATTGAGCACTTGAAAAATCAGCTGGCCATACGGGCCGGGCCACTAATCGTATTGACTGGCCCCCTCGAATATTACCATACATCTTATTTCTGTCATAGCAGGCCCAGTTCTATCCCATATTGTCACTTTGAAAATCATAACACCAATCATTAAAATTTTGGACAACTCCCATTAAAAATCATTGTGATACAGTAAGGTTGACAATTTTTTTTTATTATTGTCGAGAAACCGTCATTTATTTATAATACTATGTCCAAAAATTTTTTGTAAAGTAGTTTTCATTTACAGATTTGAACCTGCATTAATAACGTTACTGTTACCATTTCAGAATCAAACTGGTTATGCCCAGTGTGTAAGGCTGCAAATAATCAAGAAGACCATGTCAAAAACTACAGTTTGTCTCTCCTTTGGCAAGGTTTAAGGGACCTCGCACACCAGGATGTCATAAGGGAAGGAGACGGAGAAGCCATGATGATGATATGGAGGACCATTTTTAATCATTAATGAGTTCTCCATGACTTTGTAACAGAGTACAAAAATGTACAGACTCCACCACCACAATCATGACAATGGCTCGATATATATGTATACCAACTTCTCAAAGCAGACCAGTACCCCTGATGCTCTTACTTTTTACATGTAAAATATTTTACAGTTAGGTGGACTGGCAGTGTCAAAAGTATATGTGATCAACAAATTTATCTCAGAAGAAATGCAAGAGACATCTGTAAATATTTAAAATTTTGTGACTTTTCCATGACTGTTTGCCTTATTGCTCATTTCATGTAGTTCAAACGATTTTCCATGAGCGCTGGAACCCTGTCATCTCAGCTACCCCGGTACCACAAAGCGTTCAGAATTTATTGCTACCTAACACATACATTGATCCGGAGACCTGTAGTAGAAACAGTATTCAGGGTTTAATTTGTTTAGAAAATATTGAGTAGTGATTTGCAACAAAGAACCACATTGATTTGCTTTCAGCTAACAGTAAATTTTGTCCGGTACACATTTTTTGGCGGATATTTTAAAAATTTTAGACTGAATTAAATATTCACTAAGCAAATTTCGTCTGTCGTTTTAGGTTTTGACACTCTCACAGATAATGATTTGAATTTTTTTTCCAGCTATATCGTATTTTGATAGCAATTTTGGATTGCGTCATGGCCATGCTATTTTTATTAAAAGGATACTTTTAAAACTGTTTACGGTTTGCGATCTCAGACCTGCAGTCTCCGGTGGTTTTTTTTCTGATATACACGCTTTTCTCTGGTATGAGCAGTCCCCTTGGTATTATATCTCTGTTATGTGCTCCCCTCTGGTATGCGTTAAGTCTGGTATCTTTTTTGTATGCGTTCGCCTCCTTGGATTTCTGACATCAGATTCTGGACATCAGACTTCAAAAGTCCCTACCTAGATGTTTTTTTTACTTTTTTTTAGTTACTGTATTTATTTTATTAAACACATATTCATAATAATCGCCCCACCCCTCTTGATTTGAAAATCAAAATGAAGTAAAACAATATATACGGTATGTGTTTATTTGTCGAATGAAAGCACACCCAAACAGCCAAGTAAACACATAACATGTATCGAATTGACTCTATGTTGGCCTAATTCTGTATTACTGACTGTCTGAGATGCTGGCTCAACATTAACCACATCACTGCTATGGGCGACCATAGTTGCTGAAAATAAACCAAGCGCAGCCTGTTGTGTCGCCGAGTTAATTCTTTAAAAAAAAAAAAAATTTTTTTTTTTTTACTTTCTATTTGCGCTTTAAAGATAGCTAACTGACTGATTTTGTAATATAATAATGGCTTTTAATATCAGTTGTTCATCATATGTTTTCTTCAAGAAAACGTGTCAGCTATTACTTAGTGGGAAACCACACATGCTGCAAATTGTATGCAGCAGTGTAAGGATGAAAACAAAATTGGGTCCCAGTATATCATGTTTCATGGTAAGTTTTTTTTTAAACTGCTTTGAATTGTCAATATATAGCATTTAAATGGACACTACTGCCATTAGCAAACACCTAACATCAGTGGTCCAAAGCTGGGCCACAGTCTGCAACACTGGACAGACATTTAAACAGCATCAAGTAGAAAAGCTATAGCTCATTACCTGAATAAACAAGGAAAATTGTTTGAAATTTCAAGTTGATTGGATGAAAACTCAAAGAGAAAAATATCTGTTTCCAATCACCCAACCAGCTCTTTTTTACTGCTATTCTGTGAAACGCAGAGACGTCACTCGGTGAAAACAAGGTTGTATAAGACCCCCTCCCCCATACTTCATTGTATCAGCCAGCGCGGTGAAAACAAAGGAGGTCAAGGTCATTGAGTTTCACAGAATTGTAATTTCCCCCAAAAAAATATTTTTAAAATATAAATTATATATAAAATCAATAAAAAATATATATGAAATATATTGTTCACTTTTGGGAAAAAATGTGAAATTGCCCCAAAAGGGCTGTTTGGGCAAGTTACCAGGTTCTTTTTTTTTAAGTGAAATTACAAGAAAAGTTTCCTCACCTACCCAATCTTGGAAGGCTGTGTAACTAGGACCACCCAAATAAATGCAAAAAAAAGAAAAGTGACCTACCTACCCTGTTTGGGAAAGCAGTGTAATCGGACAGAGAGATATTAATCTTGTTTTCATGAAATAGTGTGCTTTTAATGAGATTTCAGTTTGTTTCAGAACTGAATTGACCTATTTTGTGTAGGTAGTTTCTGCTACATGATATAGAAGTGAACAGATTGAGCCGTAGTATTATTTGATTTATCTAAAACTGCATTTTTGTCAAGATTATCATTCGCATTGTTTTTGTAATCAACTGAAGTAAAACATTTACCATTTTGGAACACAATGTACTTCATCACAAGTCACAAGAGCCAAGTGTTTTCTGTAAAGAGCACTCTTGAGAGTAGTATGCCACTTCCCTTCCACTATTGATTCCGGACTTGTGAAAAGAACTGAAATTCTTCCATTCTGAACATCTGAAATATATACTGTTTACTTAGAAATAATATCAAAACAAGTTGATCCTAAATGAAATATAATAAATAAACATTTGATCAGTCATAATTCAAGGGCAGATTTGGATTTAAGTGAAATCTGTAATTAAATGAGCTGCCTTGGTAAATTGATGGCCCTCATAACATTTTTCATGTTTCACAGCTTGGTCAGATTTATTATACTTATTTAGTTATGTCCAGGTTATTGTAGAAATGCATATTATGTTTTTTTTTCTCCCAAAAATAAACATATATCTGGTGATGAAATGGAGATTTAACTGCATATGAAAAGCGATGGTGAGCTGTCAGCTGCATTATTTTTAATAAAACAGTAAATTTATCAGTTCACATAGCATTACCAGGGTTGAAAC
Organism: Flabesymbios commensalis; assembly: GCA_964017125.1. NCBI lineage: Eukaryota > Metazoa > Annelida > Polychaeta > Terebellida > Flabelligeridae > Flabesymbios > Flabesymbios commensalis. Next base: position 54,609,835 of record OZ024913.1, read on the forward strand.
AGCTATACTAGAAAACTTTGTATGAAATTTAATATTTTTCAAGTCTGAAATACATCGTTCTAACCATTGTGCTGCTGAAACTGTATACAGTTTTACATATCAATAGAATTATCACTAAATTTGATAAAAATAATTACAAGTTGTATACTGATTCAATCAATTGATTCAATATTGGACATGGAAGTAACCTAAAGAGGGAATTTGTGTGCATACATATCTTATGTGCATGCTGGCATTACTCAGCAACACTCCCATGTTGGTGAATATGTTGACATGTAAAATTCAATGCTTCACAAAAGGTGTCTCTAAGTCAAATGACACAGTCTAGTTATTCATTCATGTACCACCATGTCCCACAAGAGTTGCAGGCCTGCAGATTTGGCGTGAGTGATTGCTCACACACACCATAACTCATGCAAGTGTTATGTCATGTGAGCGAAATACAGCTCACCTCAGTATTGTCAGATATTTTTAAATCGCAAATTTATAGTTTTCTTTTTAATTTTGATTAACCAGTCAGCCATTGAATTGAACCAAGAACGTTGTAAAACGTTCTTGATTGAACTATGGTGAGTGATCACTCGCCTCACCACTTAGAGGTGAGCATTTTTTCACTTGTCAGTAATTTTCAAATCTGAAGGCATGGAGTTGACCGAGTGAAGATTCTGCAAGACCACCTAAATATGTTATAACTAATTGCAGTATTCAGCTTTAATTGTGTTATTCAAAAATGTGTTTACCATCAATTGTTTTCTTTGACATATCATCTTTCCCAAGGATAGCTGCAGCTTTTATGCCTCGAGATATCAGTCTAGAAACTTGATTTTTCATCAAACTTCTGGGAGGAGAAATGACCAAGGAAATGTGAGGTCTATTGGCAGGATACATCTGAAGCAAGAGCACACATTACATTACATGTACATCACAACCTTGCCATATATCTCACAGAGCATTAATGGGAATACCTCCTCAGATTACAGGGGAATGGGCGCTTATTAGAGTATTTTAGTGTACAAATGAAATTAATTGGGTTTTATTTTCTCATGCCTTCCGATTTGAAAATCGGTGGTGAGCGTAAAGTATGAATCAGGGAATTTTTTTTTTGAAAATTATTGTTTAGCAATTTATTTCTTCCAAGATCTGACTTCCACTTCATCCTTATCATTCATATATAAATATTTCACTAATCAATTTCAAATTTGATTAGTAAATGGCTGAAATTGCATAGCGCTGAACAAAATGTTCTCTGTTCAAAATAACATTAAATAGATACAGTTAGTCATAGACACTCCCTTTTATTGTTCAACCCTTTGCCTGATAATCACGACAATAGCAGGTTTTCTGCCGGGGCAAAGGGGGGATAACACCTATTTGTTGGCAAAGAAAAAAACTATATATTCCACAATTTGCTGTCATATCAGTTAAACTAGCCAATAGGCCATAAATTTCATTTCAAGGCACTGAAATTTTGACAACACCCCCCTTTTTAATTTGACGGTGATAGTCGCCGTCAAATTAAAAATGATCAACCAGGATCGCATGATTTTCGACGATTTCTCGGTCAATTTTGAACCGATTTTCTTGAAATTTTGCAGAGGCCATTTTCTATTAAAATCCTAACAGGGGTAAAAAATTTGCAAAATAATATTTAATATTTCAAAAGTTAGTCTAGACCATTTGGCATGTAATAAAATTCTAAAATTAGTCTAATGAGGTTAAAGAGGAACGTCGTAATTTCAATTTATTACATGTCAAATGGTCTAACTTCTGAAATGCGCTATGTAATTTCACGAAATTTTCAGGGCTGTTAGGATTTGAATAGAAAATGGCCTTAGGCTTTGCAAAATTTGAAGAAAATCGGTTGACCAGTGTTGACGGCGATTTCTCCGTCAATTCTAAACCAATTTTCTTCAAATTTTGCAAAGGCCATTTTATATTCAAATCCTAACAGCCCTGAAAATTTCGTAGAATTATATAGCGTATTTCAAAAGTTAGACCATTTGTAATGAATTGAAATTACGACGTTCCTCTTTAACCCCATTAAACTAATTTTACAATTTTCTTACATGGCAAATGGTCTAACTTTTGAAATATTAAATATTATTTAGCAAAATTTTTACCCCTGTTAGGATTTTAATGGAGAATGGCCTCTGCAAAATTTCAAGGAAATCTGTTAAAAATTGACGGAGAAATCGCCGAAAATCATGCGATCCTGGTTGATCATTTTTAATTTGACGGCGAGTAGGCCTAGCCCTACAGTCTGTTTCACCAGGACCTGGGAGTAGCCTTTTTCCAATTTGCTCGGTCGCTCTTTAAAATTTTTTAACAAAATTTTCCTCAAGATTATTTTTTCACCTTCCCCCAACATCCCTAAAAATTTTGTAGATTTTTTTTGTGTATTAGCGAAGTTAGACCATTTGGCATGTAATAATTTTTCAAAATGACAGCTCTCTCTAACACCATTGCCGTGAAACAAGAATCCTATTACATGCCAAAGGGTCTAACTTCCAAAATACACAACAAAATTGTACCAAATTTCCAGGGATGTTAGGGGAACATGAAAAAATGAACCGAGAAAAATTTTGTTAACAAATTTTAAGGAACGACCGAGCAAATTAGAAAAAGGCTACTCCCAGGTTCTGGTGAAACAGACTGTAGGCTATAGGCCTAGTCTAGACTATCGCCATATCGGTATCAGTCTAACTTATCTGATACATGTGATAACCTGATAACGCTAGGACTACGTGAAGATAATGTCAATTGTCATGATAAATGATGTAAATTTTAATGAATGATGAATTTGTTGTCTTACCTCATCAAGAACAAGCGGAGGGATGATATAGCATTCGCTTTTTCCGAATCCTGTCGGCAGAATCGCTATAGAATTGCGCTCATTCAAAACTACATTCTTTATAACAGCTTCTTGCTCTTCTTTTAGTTCCTCGTAGGGCCATTTGTACCGTGAAATAACGCTTTTAAATGCTGAGGAAAAATCAATCGTCTTGTTGGTCGCCATATTGTATGTATTTTAAAATTGAAACAACATCTGAGAGGAGCACCGTGATTGGTTGAATGAACGGCGCCATCTGATTGGATGCGTTAAATAGGTCGCTGCCTGACCTATTATGCGTGAGACGACGCAGAGAAAATGCCAACCTGCTGAAATATTATATAGCCCTCATTTATCTACTTCTATATCGTGAGAAATATATTTCGTAGAAATCTAATTTTGCCACCACTGCAAAGTAGAACACCTAATCTTTTCAACCGTGGCCTTATTATACCGCTAGAGAGTATATTAACGAAGCAGGGACGTTTTAACAGCGGCCGTTCAGGTCTGCTACTGAGCAGTTGATTATTTTAGCGTGAAGCCTTCGCTCTGCGAGCGGCGGCTTCACATGTGGAGCTATATGGAGACAAACTCAATATAGCCAGATGTTTGAACTTACACACATTCTTTTAACCCTATGCTGGGCCACCATGTTTTTTTCTCTGTTTCAGATGAGAAAAATACAAAATTTATTAAGGGGTGGCGAAAAAAACATTTAAAAAAAACACATTGAACTTATTTCTGGAAAAGTTAATGAGGGCGACAAAGTAAAAAAAAACTTTTGATCTATTTAAAAGTTGATGAGGGCGACGAAAAATGAAATGAACGGGGTTTTATGCCACCTTTGTGCACATATGGGCTAAACTCGGCCAGGAGAACCTCCTAAGGATGGTGAGATTAATAAAATGATCGATTGCCCTCCAGACATACGATTTGAAATTCGTACTCTGGCGGTCTGAGGCCGAGCACGCTACCTCTCGACCACGGAGGTACCCCACAATTTTGATTTTTTTACGAGTGAGAGGGGAAGAACTTTGAAACTTGAAGGCCATGGTGGGGTTCGAACCCACGATCTCCAGCTTTCCAAGCATGCAGCTTTTGACCACTGCACCAGCCCCCCCCCCCCCACCAAAAAAAAAATGGATAAATGTTTTTATCTCCTGAAATGAACCGAAAAACCAGAATGTTTTTTTTCTTCAATGCGCGCTCATCTAAAACAGAAACAAACATAGTGGCCTAGTCATACAGGCTTGCAAGATACAACATAAGTGACCAAGCTAGCAACATAACGTAGGCCTATCAACAGAGTGTGTGTTTAAACACCATAATAATTATGAGTAATACAACATGAACAATGTATAATTATGCATGTCATGTGGTGGATTACATGTACTGCGAGTATTGCGGCGATAATCGCAATCACTGATTGCGACCAAGGTGAAAGAAGTATTGACAATCCCACTGAACCAAAAAAACTGACAAATGTCATTACTTTATGATAACCGAGTAAACTTTTATGACATTTTCCGTACCGCCGGGGTCATAGGTGTGATCTTTGCTAGTCTTTAAAATTAGATATATATTTCTACATACCTCATTGTTGGTCCCATATTTGCACATCTGTCACCTCGAAAAGCATTAAGATATCCCAATACGATTTATGTCATACGGATACTTATAGGAAATGTACAATTCCTCACAAATTAGCACAAAAATATCACGTGCACACCACGGACCAATATATGTCCGTGGTGCACGCAGGCTGATGTTATCCATTAAAAAGATCCACCACTGGCACAGATTACCAGACACATAATTTGTTGAGCAACTTCATGAAAAATCCTTATTTATTAGTCAAGAATGTGCGTGAAATATCACATTTTTATTCAATATTATTTTTGAGGATTCTAAGATCTACGGCTAATTTAGATTATTTAGAGAAAGTAACCGGATTTTATTTTGATCCAGATTGATTTTCGATAATAATCATACATGTATGCTCCCTACATTACAAACACAATAAATATGTGATCCTAGATTTTCTGTATTGCTATCCCATGGTTGGCCTACTTTATTTGATGTTCTACAGGCATGCACAAAAGTAAACTCGATGCCGTCCCCTCATTCTATACAGCCACAGGAACAGGCGACACTGAGTGTAGCACAAACTTAAACTATACCATGCAGGAGCCTTCATTTCAGCCTAGAAGCAAGTGATAGGCCTATATATGTACGTTACCAGGCATTTATAAAGGGGCTGTCTAACCAAGCTCCACATCGCGACGACTGGTATCCGAACCGCTGCCGTACCTTCCGAAAGTACTCCCGCATCATTACTTATCCATGACGTATGGGCCAAACCATACAAATAAATTTACCGTAACTTACGTATGCCTTTACCATGTTTACGTACCAGCCATACACAGTTGCCTGAATTAACTATACAATATTCATGGCGATTCGCATGCTACGACCAAAGTCAACGTACAATCCGAACACAAGCCGTATCGGTCTAATGGCGATACGTTCGATACGATATTTTATTTCGTATCATACAAACTACATTACGTACCATCCAGTACCATCCGTACAAAACGTACTGTTAGGGACCTGAACAATCCGGAAAATGGCCATTCGGGTATAAAAAGTGCCGAATCAGCCATTCCTCACTGCATTCTCTTATTACAATGAAAAGTTGACCAGAGAAACATTAAAATGGGTGGTATGTTTCTCGATTCGGGTCGTCTATATATCGCAGTTTGCTTCGTGGGTATCCCAGTTTGGGATGGTATACTGTAAAGATTCGTATGTCATACGAAGTGTACTGATTCCGAATGTCCAGCATGCGAATCGAGTCTGATTACGAATGTCTAGCATGCGAATCGAGTCAGTACATATACGCTGGTCATATGCTTCGGATTGCAATTCGGCTGGTACGGCTCAAGCGTTATTCGAACGGTTCGGATGTCATACATACATTGCGGCCCATGCGTAGACTTCTACTTATCCGAGCCCAATGATCTGCTACGCATTAATTAATACCTATGTCATCCGTACAATCCGAATTGAGATACGCCCCATATATACAAATCTCAAGCCGAATGGAGTGATTCTGGGGGTTCGGCAAAACAAGTAACAAAATGTTCCAAACCTTCCTGTACCGTCCCGTACCCCTCCGAGCCGACATGCACCATACACACGGTACGAGTCAAATTCACCGAACAAGAAAAGCTCCTCGAACCATACGCACAATTTCACATCTTTCTTCCGAATCATCCATTCGGGGCGGTTTGGGACAGAGAATAATGTACTTTTGAATGGCATCCGAACCACTGACGTACCTTGTGAAAGCACTCACGTATCATTACATACCCATGCCGTATGAGCCACAGGTTAATTAAGAATACATTTGCCGTACATTACGTGTAGCTTTACACACCAGCCGTACACACTTGCACGAATGATCATTACATTGTCAATATGCATGGTGTTACGCATGTCGCGTTCCCAGAAGCCGTACAATCCGAACACGAGCAGTATCCATTACTTATCATTACGTACGATCCGGTACCACCCCCACAATCCTTAAAAAACGGACTGTTCGGGACCCTGAACAATCCGAAAAATAGGTATAAAAGTTGCCGAATCAGCCACTCCTCACATAATTATTCCTCGGATTATTCGTTTTTTTTCTGGGTTTTCTTCAGCTTCCATTGGTAAAAATAATAGGCTTATGCTTGGCTTTGGTAGATATAGAAGACTGGTGCTGACAATCCGAGTGGCCATACAGTATGCACGATACGAAACTTTCGTGGCCCAGATGAGCGCAGGGTCCGTAGAAAAGGGCCGCCAACTCCCGAATTCGTCACACAGGACATCGCGACAATGCACATCACCAAGGAGATTCAGTGTCTCCTCACCTAAACCTTATACCATTCATTTTATACCATTCTCAGGTCCTGTCACACTTTGTCGGATAAACCCGATGAACAAGGAGCGAACGGCATCCGTTGTACATTAAGTTTTATGTTGCTGTGCGGCACATACGCTTCATCATCGGTGATGCTCGTTAAACCCCTGCCTAGCAGGATACGAATCGCCTTCCCGTATCAATTCCGGAAAATTCGGTTCGGTTCGATTCCTACAGTGTGTGTGGTACATGGCGGTTCGGAAGGGTACGGGACAGTATGGGAGGCTATACGGGAAATGTTCTAGCATATTAGAACCAGTTCATGCGGCTGGTACGTAAAGGCATACGTGATACTACGGCAAATGTATTCGTACGGTTTGGCCCATACGATATAGATATGTAATGATGCGGGAGTGCTTTTTCTAAGGTACAGCAGTGGTTCGGTTGGCACTCGGCCAGCACATACATGTATCTCCTGTCCCGAACCGCCACGAATGGTTGATTCAGAGGGAAAATGTAAAATTGTAAGTAGGCCCTATTGTTCGGGGTTTTTTCATTTGGATTGTGCGCACCATTCGTAGCGTAGCGCCGTGCGGCTTGGTTGGACAGGCCCCCTAGGTATACCTTCAGAATGGCTGATTCGGAGGAAAAATTTCGAATTGTCCGTATGGTTCAGACATTTTTTCATTCGGATCGTTCGGCACCATTCGTAGCGCCATATAGCTTGGTTAGAATGGCCTCTTAAACCCTTGTCTAGCAAGCGACGAATCTCTACGAATACCGAATCAATTCAGAAAAAAATGGAATTTGATTCGTACCATGTGTATGGTGTGTGGCGGTTCGGAGGGGTATGGGACGGTACGGGAGGGCTCGAGACATTTTCTAACATGTTGGAACATCTTGCCTAACCCCCAAGCCCCCCAAACCTCCCTCGGCCGAATCACTCCATTCGGCTTGAGATTAGTACGGGGCGTATCTCGATTTGGATTGTACGGATGACATACGTACAAATGCGTATCAGATCGTTGGGTTCGGATCTGTAGAAGTCTACGCATGGGCCGCAATGTATGTATGACACCCGAACCGTATAAATAACATTTACGTATGAGCCGGACCAGCCGAATTGCAATCCGAAACTTAAAACCAGCACACAATGTACTGACTCGATTCGTATGCTTGGCCTTTCGAATCAGCCATACAGTTCGTATGACATACAAATACAGTATACCATCCCGAACTGGGATAAGCACGAAGCGATATATAGACGACCAGAATTGAGAAACATACCACCAATTGCTATTTCTCTGGTAAATGTGTATGCCTTATTTCATTGTATTTTGAAAATACTATGAGGAATGGCTGATTCGGCGATTTTTATACCAGAATGGCCATTTTTCGGGTTGATCAGGGTCCCTAACAGTATGTTTTGTATGGATGGTACTGGATGTTACGTAATGTAGTTCATATGATACGTGATGGTTTCGTATTGAACGTATCGCCATTCGACCGATACGGCTCGTATTCGGATTGTGCGTTTACTTTGATCGTATATAGCGTGTGTACATATCACCATGAATTTTGTATAGTTCATTCTGGAAAATGTCTACGGCTGGTACGCACATATGGTAAAGGCATACGTAAGGTACGGCAAATTTATTTGTAAGTTTTGGCCCATACAGCATGGATATATATAATGATACGGGAGTACTTTCGTAAGGTACGGCAGCGGTTCGGATGCCAGTCGGCAAGTAGGGCACGAATGGCTGATTCGGAGAGAAAGTGTAAAATTGTGCGTATGGTTCTGAATGGTTCAGGGATTTTTTTCATGTGGATCGTTTGCCCCATTCGTCGCGATGTGGGGTTTGGTTGTACAGCCTCTTTAGGGGAAGGATCGAGGGAAAAATTTCGTCCACTTGTATATGAAAGGTGTAAAACATTTAAAATATTTCAAAAAATATGTCAGTTAATGAGCAGGAAAAAGGGCACGGCTATCAAGTCAACTAAACAAATCAATTTTGAATTTTTTGAGCTTACTGCACCTTTAATTTCACGTGGCGGGTCACATTTTTCCAGCATGTTTCTTATCAACCATATAATTATGTGTGTAACTTTGTGTAAGTTACTGAGATCATATGTCGCTACGTGATTGACCGATCCAGCTTACCTGCCTCATCTCTTCACTATTGATCCCATCATAATGCATTATTCAGAATAATGGTCATTTAGGGTTTACAATCTGAGGTCTATTTGCACACACGGTGAAGGTTAATTAATCACAGGTCATTAGGTAACCTCTCATTAAAAGAAAGGTTAACAAAACGTCGATGCCTTTCACAAAGGATGAACTATACCGTTGTTCAATAGCAGACCAATCTCATATATTGTCTACTAGTTTTAGACAAGTAGTTTCTAGCATCATCTAGTTTTCTTGTCACCTCTTTATCATAACAGTTTTGTCGATTAAGAAATAAGCGAGTACACATAAGAAATGTGACTTTGTTATTTATGTGTATACACCTTGTTTTGATAGAATATAAAGTGGCATCTTTATATTAACACTTTAACCGCCAAAATATTCAATTTGAATTTTCACCCACTTGAAGTGACGCGATCCACAACTTCAAGCGAGTGAAAATTATTCAGATTTGACAAAATAGAGGTAAACTCTTTTCAAATCTTGCTGGTTGATGTCACTTTTTATCTTCTCCCTATTTCAAATGTAGTAATTATATGCTAATAAAAAATGAAAACCGAATATATGCGGCACCGGCGGTTAAAGGGTTAACAAAGTAGTCGGTTGCAAAGGGTTAGAACTCACAACCTTTTTTTTCATAATATGAGAAACCACTTCCACTGTTGTTCTGCAAAGCCAAAAGGCAGTATATGCTTACTTGTAAAGATGCTGTATTTTGGCTTGCCACTCCACCACTACATCAAGCCATATTCGCATTAGAAAAAACAGCCAAATATGTCAATGACCCACTGTCACCCACATACTTGACCAGTTTTTGTCTGATCCTCCTGCAAGGAACGAACGAAACAACGAACGAACGAAACAACGGACGAACGAACAACGATCATTCAAATCAAGTGATAAGACACGAGAGCCAACTTCTACGTATAGGATAAAGCCCGAAGAGCTCTACATTCTTAGCTGTGGAAAAGTCTGGGCTGAGGGCCGTGGCCTTTTCCACAGCTAAGAATGTAGAGTTCCGAGGGTTTTAACTAACTTAAAACACATCCGACCATAATGAGGATCCCTCATAATCAACAGCTCGTTCACACTTGACTGATTATAGGTCCTACCATGTAATTGATCAACAATGACTCTCCATTCCCGGCTTAGAATGTAGTGGTCAGACAAAGCAAATAATGTAGTGGTGTGTTTTAAAAATATTTGAATCCACATTGAAATCGGTCTCAACTATATAGGGCTAGTCATAAATCCTGATACTGTTAAAAACTGAAGTACATCAGAACCGGTCGTGCCACGTTAGACTTTCACCTTCATAAAACAAGTGGGAGTGTTTCACGAGAAATGTTTGTGACCACAGCTAGTCATTGAAATGGCAGGCATATTACGAGGTGGTCTACCCGCCTGGGACCTCTCCCGCCACAAAACACGTCTTTATGGAGAAATATCGATATTTAGGGTTCGTGGGCGGCTGAATGTAAAGCGCATATTACCATTTCTACTTCCATAAATGATATTTAAAACTTAATAAGGGACCACAGCTCGTCTAAACCTGTAAATATTAATTATCAAAAAATATTTTGCAATACTTATCTAATTTCTAGTATTTTCAGTATCTTGATGTTGGGAGATTAATTTGAGGGAGTGATATCAGCGCCTTATGGGTTAATACAGGAAGAATCGTCAATGATTGTTACCACGTATTAATCATAATGTACGTCCATTAGGCAACAATGTCAGGCTTTCTGGGTTTAGCCACCTTATGCCACACTGACATGAAACATTCGGATTACTTGGTTGGATTCGGCTGTACAGCCTCACTGGCCGTTTCATACAGTGTGCTGATTCGTTGTTTCTCTTTCAAACGGCACAATTACCGTCTTGATAACTAGAGTATAAAGTAATTGTAGCATGTATGAGAGCCATAATCCCATAATCCAATGATTCATATGCGATGCGATAAGCTTCAAGGTCCAGCATTAATAAATAAACACAGAACAGAGTATGTATTACTATTAGGGCTCACTATGTCATTACAATGAGCTGGACATATAGTTTTGTATTAAGTTGTATTTGTAAGATAATAAAGTGGTAGAACAAGACAGTAGAGAAAATATAATATAATTGTAATTTTATTCTAATGATTAGTGTTGGAATTCTAATTTTATTTTTGCTGGACTTATTCAAATCAAATTTAATAAGTTAGTACAATATTTTTATGAAACATCATCCTGATTTGTCATTTTATTTTGTGAATGATTTTCGTTGAATAAATATGACTATTTCTTTAGTGTAGAGGCTAGCTATCGAACAAAAATGTCTCTGTTCATAAGATACAATTGTTGCTGACTTTGAATTTTGAAAACAATATATGTTAATAATAATATAATGTAGAACTTCCCTTCGCGGTTTTAAAATAACTAATTAATGAATGTATCGGTTTGTATAAAGATAACAAGTATTCTACATTTGGAATGTGTTTTAGAGGCTCTGTGCTGATAAAATATCTTTAATCTTTCAAAGCCATCCCTTCCACTGTTTTAAAACATTCTTAGAAAAAAATGTCTCTATCCTATTTCTCTCACTAGAGTGAGAGGACACCCACCACCTCTTTAAGCCAATTGCATCTCCTGCCCATCTCGTTCTACGACCTTCACCTATCTATGCCAGGATTCTACACTACTTTGTTCACACTGATTCACGGATTCCAGGTTTCTCATTTCTAATTGACCTCAACCAATACCTGTCAGCCGTCCTTCACTTTGCCTTTATCCTGGTGGCGATAACATCTCAACTGTCTAGAAACACTGGCTTAGTGCTGGGAAAACCAGTCAGTGGCCCAACACCAATTTAATGTATAGTTCAACATCTACAGGGAAGTTGAGATGGGCTGTTTAATATATTCTACAATCAATAATTCTAGAATCAACTCCAAAATTGAAATTGCAGTTCAGAGTAAACTTAGTTACTTGAAGGTTAGACTCTGAGTCCCACGGCATATTTATGTACTTTCCACAATACTCACAAAAAAATACGAGCTAGTCCAGACATAATTAAAAAATACACAATTTTACAATTTTTTTTTTATTTTTAATGTTATTTTGGTCATTCATGTGATCAGAGACATGTGTGATCACAGGTGTTAAAGTCAGAATATGTTGGTTCCATGCAAGGCCAAAGTCAAATAATAATATTGAAGCAAAGTATTTTGTTCGTTGGGTTTTCTCAGAAAACACGGGACGTTGTCTGAGACGCTGGCCCATCATTAACACTGCATTGGGTCAACGTCTCAAGTTGCTGGGTAATTATTCTTCCGGTGGAGAACAGCTTAGGGGTCAAGGAGCACTGGGCAGAAATCCCCTGACAAGTTTGTCACGCCAGCCGCGAGCCGAGCATCCCCCTTCTCCTCTAATCAACCTGATCTGGCCCTGTCCTGGACGGCACTTCCAATGATTGGAGAAAACTAGAGGGGCAAGCCTTGATATGCTGCTCCAAATGCTATTTAATTAGCGCATTTCCCCGTCTCACTTAGATGTCTTGTTTTATTTGCACCCCTTGGCATCATGGGCAGTTGTCCACTGTCTAGATGACCTGAGACTCCACCAGGCTCGTCCATGTGGCGACAACATCCTTTATGCACTTTTCAGCCCACTTTTCCGATGTGTTTTCTCTTTTCATTCTTCACGCTTCAGGCTTGCCGTCCCAGCCGCGTTTCGTTTATTACTTTTACTCCCTGCGGGTTTCACCATTCAATTGTTTCCGTCTCTTTGCTTCATAGCTCACACTTTTTCATTCATTATTGCAGGATAAAGGGGAGATTTAGTGAAGAACGACTAATCTTTCTATAATATCCATGTGACAGAGAAAGGCTTGCGGGTGTATTATGATGTATTCTTAGATGGCTGTTATATATATACCATATATACATGTAACATATAACAAATTTGATATGTCTCTATGGCCGATTATCGATATTTTCAACATCCAGTGCTTATATATTAAATATATACATCATAGTTAAATTAAACTCAATGTGAGATAAGCGTTTCAACATTCACCCTATGCTGGGTTAATGTCGGGCCAGCGTCGACATCGACATCAACGCAGCATAGGGTGAATGGTCTATGAGCATAATATACGCACCAAAAGAATATGGGTTTCCAAAGTAAATTCTGTGTCTGGAGGGTAGTGTCATCTAATTTTCCCCACCATCATGTTCTTCACGTTACATCATAGGCTCACATACAGAAGTTCTTCACAAAAGTACAGCTGTAGAACACAATTTATTTCGTTAGGAAAGCTGTGCACATGCATGGATGAAACATACAATATGTTGAAATTATGCTGTTGTGAAATTGACAGTGAAATCAAATAATTATGAATCTGAAAATTCACCTGAATCACCCAGTTTAGAGGTAGAGTTAGATATGAGGGTTTTCCACCGTGACGAGGTACTGAGGTTCATGGACATATTCACTCTCCACTAAAACATTGTACAAGAGAGGGGAACTAATCACATTTGTCCTGTTCATTTTGTCCTACGTGTCTTGTGCTAGAAAAACCAGGTTAACAGGTTAACTGACGGACACTGTGAAGACCCTCCAGCATGTCGGGGAATATAATCACATATTGTGATCACACAAGTCCATGACCAATAGTCCAGGAGCGATATCCTGAAAGACGCTTGAAAACGGGTTTATCTCAACACCAAAAATAGCCAAGGTTTGAGTTGAAAGGATGGTAGCATGAACCTTCTAGAACAACCCCAGGTAGTGTGTACAATCAAATTGTGGTATTAATTACTTTTAGAGGGCATTTTAGGGTAGGGGGTGTACTGTATGGCATCACACGAAAAAGTGGAGTATGTGTACATAATTGACAATATATTTGTCAATACTCAATAAATTTTAAAGATTCTGGCACCAAAACGTAATGTTTTTAATGCTCAATATATATAGAGAAAATCATAATTATAATTTCTAAGTTCTGAAGGTCAACAAAGGTCACAACCAAATACAACAATGATTTAGCAAATGTTTAGCCGCCAGCACAACATGTCATTTGTTGAATAATTATAAAACTTACCAAGGTTAAAATTGATGGAATAATAGCATACAGCCTCGAGAATCACCTCGACTAAAACGTAATGAAAATATTGGTAATACTATCTATTGTATAGATTTCTTTTTAAATCTGGGGGTGTAGTATATGGCCTAGTTTGAAATATGGAATGGGAGTGTCAAATCTTGCCAGATATTTATCAACAGTCGCTAAACAGTAAATATTCTGCCACCAAAACATAAGCCACTTATTGAACTATATATCTGAAGAAAAAATCAAGTGACAACTGTTGTTTTATAAAGGTCAATAAAGGTCAAAACAGCATACGACAACTTTTGACTGCCTGTACTTCGATATTTTTGTTCCAAACCACAGCTAACCAAGGTTTGAATGGATGGAACAAAGACATGGAATCTATACAACAAACTCAGATAGTGTCTATAGTCAAATTATTATATAAAAATGTTTTAATGTTGGTTTGTTCCAACTGGGGTATATCAGATAGAAGAATGTTCAACATAGAGTAGAATGGCATAATTGTTAATGTAATTGCTGATAATCAATAAAATGTACATATTTCACTACCAAAAATGTTTTATTCATTCGACAATATTTATCATAAAAACAATTGTATCTATTACGAAGTTGTAAAGGTCAGTAAAGGTCAAAATATTATACAACAGTGATCAAAACATGCGTTTTGCAACAACAATTTTTTGAAGTTTAATTGGTTCAGGTTTCGTGTCTACCAGTGACGCTGTAATCAGGTACATGGGGAGTCATCACAGTAACATGCACATACCACAGCGAGATATTGTATCCCACTGGGCACACGACGTTGTTGCGACGTTGAATCAACGTCATTGACGTTGATTCAACGTCGCTACAACGCCGTGAGCTCAGTGGGATGCTGCGTAAATATTTGCTCAACCTTGCAGACAAAATATGACACAACGTTTGGATAATGTGTTGTGGTGGCTGACCCGGGATACACCTGTAAATACCGTACATGCTTATATATATATATGCAAATTCATGGTATATAACGAAATAGTTTACACAGAAGGGCATGTATTGAAAAAAAAGGTGTTAGTTCTCATCGCCTTTCTCGGTTACAAACAATTTATTTTTTGTAATTTCATCGCTTTGCTAATTTTATTAAAATCCATTCAATTTGTTGTTACTGTATCGTAAGAGGCCCACTAAATACATAAATAGACTTTCCACAATGAAGAGTTATTCTACAAAAGAGTTGTAGATATGACTGCCGAGATGATGATATGCAGCGCTGGGTGGTAATATGAAGGCACTACATGTAAGATACTACTAGTACCAGTTACGTGCGATTGGGTGATTATGGAAAATGGCGGAACATCCGGCGGAAGACAGAAACGAGGCACCGTAAATAATTACCTCATTGTCTGGCGTCATATTCAAGGTGGTCTAGAGAAAGAACACCCCAAACAGACCGTGTCACGCTCTAAAGTAGAAGCGACAAAACATTATTATTATTTACACAAACATGTTGTATGGCGGTATGCATAATATGCATACTGCCATACAACATGTTTGTGTAAATAATAACAATTTAGAATTTAGAAGATGCTGACAACAAACTGATTTAGGGAAATAGAAACCATACATAAGGATATTTTATCAAATAAGCATTTAGATCATAATCGATGATAAACTTACATGTATGTTGTTTTTTATTCTAAAGCAAAGCAAGATGAATAGCGCAATATTATCAGTCATTATAGCGTTGACTTTGGAGCCGTAACTTCCTGAAATATATTATCGCCCATCTCCTGAGATCACATCAATCAGTGATCCTGAGGGATAATAAATTATTGTACAGACAGGACCACGCAGCTCAATTAGTACCACCAACTAGAAGATTCACCGTTTTTGTAAACATAAACTTTAGATGACTCCTCTCCAGCAGCTAAAAGATTGATAGCTAATATCCCAGCAAACACGGGTCATTTACCCAATGCTGTTTCAATGTTGGTCCAGCGTCAAAGACGGTGGGCTAACATTGAAACAGCATTGTGTGAATACCCCGTGTTTGCTGGATAGCTAAGTGGACCCGTATCAGCGGCCAACTCGCCTACAACACAATGCCCAGCAAACACTACACTGAACCCAATGGTGGGCTTGTGTAGCATAGACTATACCAGCACGATGTTTTGAACCAAAGCTGGGTTAATGGTGGCCCGCCGTCTGTGACGGTGGCCCACATTTAGTGTGATGCCATACACGACCCCCCCCGCTTATTAGATACTGGGCTAATGTTGAGTCAGCGTCGTAGACGGTGGGCCAACATTAGTCCAGCATTGTGTCAACGTCGCATGTTTGAATGAATGGGACACTCACAGACAGAGACACACAGACAGGCTGAGCGGTCACAGGTAAACCAACATGTCTCCACATCTACAGAGGGGAGCCATAATAGTACACCCGATAGCCACCTTGAGTCAAACTACATTCACACATTTAACCAGAACAGAACTCTCTATTGCTCACCCCTCATACGTAACTTCCTGTGTTCCTGTAAAAGACATGTGATTTACAATAACACATAATACAATAAAAATCATTTCGTTGTCATAGCCATTGATGATGGTGAATAGATTAACTGTTTTTAATGATTTCACAAATAAATATAGAATGACTTGATTGGGCAAAGGGGGAGAGGCTGGTGCAGTGGTTAAAGCTTGGAAAGTCAGAGATCGCTGGTTCGAACACCACCCTGGCCTCCAAGTTTCAAAGAAACAAAATGTTTCTTCCTCGCTCACTCGTGAAGATTCAATATTGTGAGAAGCCTCCGTGAATCGAGAGGTAGCCTGTTCGGCCTCAGATAGCCAGGGCTCGAATTAGGAATCCTGTGTCTGGAAGGCAGTGTCATTTCATTCATCTCATCATCCAGTTTAGCCTGTATGTGCTCAAGAGTAGCCTAAAACTCCATTTTATTCGTTTTGTTATTTGATGGCGTTAAGCCATTAAATTCAACAACAATAGGATACTGGAATAAAGGGTTCAAATCTGTTTTTTGTAAATTCATAAAATAGACGGCGAAAATCATCAGACCATGACGCAATGAAATCATTCACTTTGATTTATGTTTTATGACCATACAAGAATCAACATTCACCAGCGGTAGGACGGGCCTGCTGCTGTCTGTATCTGCAGCATCTGCTTACTTGTAAAGTAGACACTGTCTCTTGGCTTCGCACCTCAATAATATGGTAGGCTACTAAGTCTAATGCATCTAAAGGAAATTTTAAAACTAAATTTTAACAGAAGCCAGATATGTATTTTAGGACTATTTTACTTTTGTTTCTCAGTAGTACTGATTAAATGACTTGGTTTATTAATTCAGACTGGTACACCGATAAGGTGACTTGAACAATACCAGAAACATAAGGAATATCACGGGGCTCTCACACTCACAGGCACTGTGGAAGTAGGCTAACAAATTTCCAGGAAGGAGAGAACGACGACTGGTCATTTTGTTCTTCGAGGCTGCACTTTTTGCCCTGTCCAAGCATTTCAGGCTGGACATTGATCCTGGCGGGGGAGGAGGGTGGACGATCAGGGGAGGTATTAACACCCGGGAGCAAATGTAATCACCCCATTGCCAGCCTCTCTGTTGCCGGTCATCTTCTATCTGCCTGGATAATCTAGCAGACGGACATCCCGGCTTTATGGGACTTTGTGCATCCTGATAGCCGGGGATTTCCCTCTCCTATTCCTCTCATTATACCCAGCAAACACGAGGAGGCGTTGGGCCAATGTTTTTTTAATGCTAGCCCCACGTCGAAGACGTTGGGCCAACATTATAACAATGCTATTACAAAACATATTGCTTTTGATTCTCCGTCGCAAGTCATTAAAACGATTTATTTAGTCAGTTCGATCCTGTGGAAGAGCTTAAAAGAATTACCTACATGGATTAATTTCCTGTTTCTATTATTACAATAACATTTAGCATGATTAGTATAGTAAACAGAGAATGATAACGTGGGCCTTATAAATACGTATTTATGCGATTTCTTTTTGTACTTAAAGCATATTGTATAAAAGTTAACAGTCAATACCTGCTAATAAAACCATCATTATCACCATGGTAACGTGAATAAAACCTAGATCAAACATGCGCGTAATGCTTGACAGGGGAGCTTTAGGCTGTAGTTGAGATGCATTCAGTAATGAGATGTAATGAATACGGCGCCGTGTGCAAAGCGCCACTCAGAACTGGAAAGGAAAGGAGCCAGATGAACAAGGTGTAACACAAAATCATATACCTCTTGATCACCAAACCTAACAGAGCGTTTAAATAGGTTCAAAAAATGGTTCAAACACTAGTAAACTTCACCTAACATTCTGCTCCCGTCCCTCTCCATATGGCCTCCAAGGCCGTCGACAGTGGTCAACGGCGAAATAGCTCCAATATATAGTCCAGGATGCCTACAATGAACCACGTATGACCGCGAGGACAACAGGGCGCCAACTAGAATGTGACACGGATTCTTAATACGTCTCGTTTAGGGCGTGACTTTAGAACGTGAATAAAATTGGTCACGACTCAAACTTCAAAGCCGAATAATCAAAGACCCCAAACCCTTGTGTGAGCCATGCGTGATGTGAGCCATGTAAAAGTAATGTGTATTTAATATGTGTATTCATCTTTTCTCAAATGTTGTGCGAACGTAGCCCATCGTTTTAATTTCTCACCTTCGAAACGTTTGCCGCTGAAATGAATGAATTCATGAATGGATGAGGATGTAGCCACTTTTGTACACATACAGGCTAAACTGGGCGTGACATGAGGTTGGTGAGATTAATCTGATTACTCTGCCCCGAGATACATGATTCGAAATGCAAGCCCTGTGGTGTGAGACCGAACACGCTATATCTCTCGGTGGCAGAGGTTCTCCGAATACTGAATTTGTAAGAATGGGCGGGGACGAAACATTTAGTTATTCACTACATCTGTTTGTCGACGTGGGGTATCTTACAGCATAGCTAATCATGTCTTTATGCAGTCGTTTTCCGTTTTTTTATTTGTGCTATAAATCGGAAGTTTTAGAACAGAAATGAGCATTCAATTTAGTGGATTGGCATATTATGTTTTTCATTCAAATTGTGCGAATGTCAGTATGTTATACCCTAGTTGGGGTTAGCGGTAGCGAGACACAGCTTCAAGTGAAATTGTATATTCTATGACTTATTCGCCCTTTAACCCTCAAAGCGCTGATTTTTTTAATGAAAACCTTGGAGACCAAAGGGTTTATTTGAATTTAATATCATCATAAATGTCTTATTTAGCTCTTTCTGATTCTTTGGAATACCTATAGGCAGCACTGTGCACTCCATGCCTTTGAATAGTTTGGAGCACTGTATATGCACAACCACGATGACAAACATCTGGCCCGACCGGGATTCGAGCCTGATACCCCCAGGTTACAAGTCCCAGTGGATACAAAAGAGCCATCGGGGCCGGCCCCCATAGGTGGTGGTGTGAATGACCTGGGGCCTGTTAGGGTCAGTTGTGTCCGATAGGTACAGAAAATGAAATGAATCGGGCTTTAGGCCACCTTTGTGCACATATAGGCTAAACTGGGCCAGGAGAACCTCCTGAGGATGGTGAGATGATTGAGATGACACTGTCCTCCAGACACAGGATTCGAAATTCGAGCCCTGGCGGTCTGAGGCCGAGTACGCTACCTCTCGGTCACGGAGGCTCCCCACCGATAGGTACAGAAATGCCCGCCATAATTATATCTCCGCCAAAAACGCAAAAATATATGTCCGCCAGAGGATGATGTCCACAAAAAACGCAAAATGAAAAGCTCGCCGCAAGATATGGCAGACATTTTTTGTGGTGGACATTTGTTTATTGAATATGGTCAAAAGAAAATGCTGAGACGTCTGATAGGCTATTTATCATCTTTACCATTTCTATGCCTTATTATATAACTCATTATGGCAAAACCCCCAGTTTCGACAGAAAGTTCATGGCCTGTCTGGCAGACAGATCATATACAATTACTCGTATATCCCCTGTTGTCGCCCACACTATGCTGCTATTTGGAGAGTATGAAAATCGGCTCGTTCTGCTGTTCTGCTTGTTCTGCTGTTCTGCCTTCATTTAAACAGGGATCAAATACGACATGACATTAAACGTGTTAAATGTGTCAACAATTTGTACAGGTTTTAGATATTTTAAATCATCTAAATTAAAACCGAAACGCGTTCGCGCAAGTTATTAACACGTGACTACGCAAATGGATTAAATATACGAATGCCTTAAATATAGTATTTCCTTCTTCTCCTCAAATATTTTAAGTGGTGTATGAATTAACATAAACTGCCGCCTTCTATGCTCCTTCTGTACCAAGTCTCGTTCAAAACGCCTCCCCGAAACTACCAACCTGAAAGAGAAAGACACAAACAAAGATTATATAAATATACTAAATCATAGTATATAATCTAAAAAAAAATTCTAAAATATTTTCTCACAAACCTGCAGCATACATATACGGTTTTGGGGGCTCGGGGGTTAACCCTTACAGTGCGGGGATAGACTTTAGTCGTCAGAATCTGACGTCTGTAGACGTCAGATTCTGACGTCTAAAGTCTATACCCGCACTGTGAGAGTAAAACTATTTATAATAGCTGTAGACCCAGAACATAGGTATTCAAATGAATCGGAATGATCTGAATAAGACATTTGTGATGACTTCAAATTGAAAAAAAAACACCTGGTCTCCATGTTTTCCATAAAAAAATGTACGGTTTTGGGGCACGGGGGTTAATGTTATACTTTGTGTTCTTGCACATGGCAGACTCGGGTGGTGACACCAGCCATAAGCGCACTCCCTGTCTCCTCCTCTGTCTGTCTAACTGCTGATGGAAACCAGAAGAGAACATGTCCGAGAGGAAACCCATCTCAGAGGGGAGCGACCTAACGTAAAAAACAATAAACTATAAGGAGAGCCCAGAAAAGCCGCTAGAAATGACAAATGATTTCCGGACAAGAAACAGTTACAGACAGAAATTTGAGGGAAGGATCCATAATCATGTGGTACAGCACACTGGGAGCAGCTTCTTCGTGCTAAGCCAAACAGCAGTAACTGCTTACTTGAAAAAAAAGCATTTGATGCCGTTTGGCTTTGCAGAGCAGAGCTCCTCCCTTAGCTAGAAACAATTATTTTTATGGCTCTAAGGGGACGCGTGATGCCCGGTTTGGCCCATTTGCTGCAGAATTTGTAGACTGTGGCAAGTGAGGTGGAAAATCCCGGTCCAAGCTCAAAATACAAAAATGCTGGTTTGCCGGTAGCCCTGCTTGGAGCAGTATAATGCTGCGAGATGGCCTCTTCGCGTGTCAGACACCAATTAACATTTGGCATTAAGTAATGTCTATGTCATGTCCCTAGTCGTGGCAAATGGAAGACAAGGTAACGCCGATTTTTAATATTCAGCAGAATAATATATCACGATTTACCTAGAAATATTTATTTTGTTCCCACTCTCTGGAACCCTTTATAATTTAAATATACTGACGATATTTAAAGCCTTCATCTCTCAGCCATGTTTACAATAATCAATGTGTGTCGTGTATTCTGTAGTAAATGTTGTAGAAAAACGCAATTTATTATGTCCTTTTCATGACCATTACAACAGTTTGTACATTTTATGTGATTTCAGTTAACTGTATGTTTTTACATTACGTTCATATATTAAAATCAGACAAATTGTAGTTTTCTTCATTTCAATGGCCTACGTGAAAATGCAAAACAACTTGCATAGTTGAGATTGGTGGATTTTGCTCTCGCATTCATGTACTGTATGCAAGAGCAGACAATGAACCATTGTGTTGCTGGACAAACCACATCACATCACACCACACCACGTTCTGGCATGAAACAGGTTGTTCTTTGTTTTATGTGAGGAACGGGTGTGTATCATTACTCAATTACTTATTATTATTCTTTCAGGTTTACCACTATCATTGGTGACTATCGTTGAGCTTGTTTTTTGGGGCTACAGCATAAATATTCATGCTGGGCCAGCAACTCTAACGCTGAGACAAGAATGTGTGAGCGCTGGATTATTATTAAATTGTCTTCCTTCTTGCCAGGAAAGCAGCGTGGATAACATTATTAAACCACATCACAATGTTGTTGTAAATGCTGTTATCGACATGCCTGCACATACACTGATACAATGCTAAGTAAGGGTTCGAAAAAGTTGAGAAAAAATCTGAAGAAAATCAACCTACACTGTGTAGCATGTCTGATTCCGCGTGTATTTTAGTTCTGCAAAAGAATCTAATTTGTAGCGTCAACGTATAAGTTTGTCCTTGTAGACCAGACACATTAGACAAGTCATCAGTCAAAACGATCACACATTAATTCTCATTGCTGAACGGATTGACGACCGATGAGAATTTAATAGATTAGGAAAAATGAATGATTAGTGAGGATGGTAGAGCTTACAGATAAGATTACGATGACCTTTTAAATTCTGATGCCTAGTGGAATACACTCCTAAAATGAAAGGTTGTTCCTAAACATTCAGATTTATGCAAGTTGAAAAAACATTGATGCAAAAACGCTTGAAAACATTTACGCAAGTACGCTTAAAAACATTTATGCAAGTATAATAAAAAACATTCATGCAAGTTCAGAAAATATTTATGCAAGTTCAGAAAACATTTATGCAAGGGCAGAAAACATGTATGTACTTGTATAAATGTTTTCAATCGTACTTACATAGATGTTTTCTGCACTTGCATAATTTTTTTTCAATCATACTTGCATAATTTGTTCCGAACTTCAAGCATTCTGTGAAACTGAATAGCCTGGACCCCCACTGTTGAAACCGAGCTGGCTAATACAATGAAGTATGGGGGAGGGGGTGTTATATAACTTTGTTTTCAACGAGTTCCCATTAAAAACAGTTTCCGGTGACGTCACTGCGTTTCACAGAGTACTTACACAAATGTTTTCTGAATGTTGTCAATCGTACCTGCATATTATTTTTCAAGTGTATTTGCATAAATGTGCTTTGAACTTGCATGAATGTTTTCTGAACATGCATACATATTTTTGAGCTTGCATTAATGTTGGTGTGACCTGTTGGCCACCGTACGGATCTACCTCAAACAGGAACATAAATAATAGTATCATTCTACTATTTACACTCATTTGTATATTATTATATAATTATTATGCAGTGCAGCTCCATCATAACATTATCTGTTACGATAGACCGTCTCACAGACATATTGTGCTTCAAATATTTCATTTACCCTTTAAGCCCTCACGATGCATTGAAGCATCATTTTACATCCCTGTAAACAGACTTGATTTTCCTACAACTAAGGGTTTTAGAATGCATATTTTCATGAGACTGGTTTACCAATAACTGACAATTTTCTTTACTTTTTCACTCACATCACACCATCTTCATCCACTACAAGTCGAGAATTGCGGCAGCAATTCACGGCTTGTAGTGGATGAAGATGACACTGTAAAGTCAGGTTTGAAAGGGTTAACAAGCACACATACATACAAACTAAGATTATATTATTTATTTTGAATTGAATTTCCACATTTATCCCTGGTGTTGTTACGATACTTATCCTTACACATGCACAGATTACATATTCAATATTGTTCACACTTGGGTATATGCAATTATCTGGCATTGCTGTTGCTAAAGAGCCAGCAAATATTTAAATCAAGAATGTTGTATCGACAATTTCAACGATTTTAAGCAAATTATTTGATGCCGTTGATGCCGGTATTTGAAAAATATCACCAGTCAGAAAAAAATATTATCACCGTTAATTTGTACAAAGGTACGTTTTAAATTCGACTGGTTGAAGCACATAATTTTTTGATCTGTATATTGGTAATGCAATCTACGTGTGTTTATAATATGTTGACCCACTGCTGGAAAGTGGAGCGTATTCATTATTTCAGTTAATGTCATTGTGTTCAGCCTATTATGTAGAACCATTATAATTAATTAGAACATTTTTTAATAATACATCATGTTTATAAAAAAAACGAATAATCACTGTTTAATTTGATGGAATAATGCTAGGCCAGCTTAGTAGACGCCGCACCCACAGTAACCCTCACTGCGCTGAAGTATTTTATATAACCATGGGAACCAAACGGTTTACCATATTGAATTCATCATCAACGTTTTAATTAGCTCTTTCCGCTTCATTTGAACACCTATGTTATGGGTCTGCGGCCATTAGAAATATTTCAACTCTTTCAGCGCGGGGACCGTCTTATACGTCATAATCTGACGTCTACAGACGTCAGATTCTGACGTATAAGACGGTCCCCGCGCTGAAGGGGTTAAACTATTGCAGAGCCAAGCACGGCTATGGTCGTTTGAACATTTAAACATAAGGATTTCCAAATGTTTGGTCTAAAATGAAACAAATATCAGAACAATTTTCACCTATTTAAAGTTGTGGGTCGCGGTAGCGAGACACAGTGTGAAGTGGGTGAAAATTTAAATTATTTAATTTAGCACTCTAAGGGTTAAACTGCTGTTACCTCATGTGTCGTGTGCATGAGCTTAGAGGCTTTTTATGATGTGTAAACTTGAATATGTTCAAATGATTTTGCATGGATCGTGGGAATAAATATTTATATGAAGACCATGTCAATGTGACCCCTTCCAAATGTGTTGCACAGTGAGCTTTCCATGTTATTGTAATATTACAGTGGTGACCGTTCAGCACGTTCACTGCTATTGCGTGTAGAAATGGTACTCTAAGTCTATTTGTACATGGTACTCTAAGGCTATTTGTACATGGTTCTCAAAGTCTATTTGTACATGGTACTCTAAGTCTATATGTACATGGTACTCAAAGTCTATTTGTACATGGCACTCTAAGTCTATTTGTACATGGTTCTCAAAGTCTATTTGTACATGGTACTCTAAGTCTATATGTACATGGTACTCAAAGTCTATTTGTACATGGCACTCTAAGTCTATTTGTACATGGTACTCTACGTCTATTTGTACATGGTACTATAAGTTTATATGTACATGGTACTCAAAGTCTATTTGTACATGGTACTCTAAGTCTATTTGTACATGGCACTCTAAGTCTATTTGTACATGGTACTCTAAGTCTATTTGTACATGGCACTCTAAGTCTATTTGTACATGGTTCTCAAAGTCTATTTGTACATGGTACTCTAAGTCTATATGTACATGGTACTCAAAGTCTATTTGTACATGGCACTCTAAGTCTATTTGTACATGGTACTGTAAGTCTATTTGTACATGGTACTATAAGTTTATATGTACATGGTACTCAAAGTCTATTTGTACATGGTACTCTAAGTCTATTTGTACATGACACTCTAAGTCTATTTGTACATGGTACTCTAAGTCTATTTGTACATGGTACTCTAAGTCTATTTGTACATGGTATTCTAAGTCTATTTGTACATGGTGCTATAAGTCTATATGTACATGGTACTTTAAGTCTATGTGTACATGGTACTCTAAGTCTATTTGTACATGGTACTCTAAGTCTATTCGTACATTGTACTCTAAGTCTATTTGTACATGGTACTCTAAGTCTATTTGTACATGGTACTCTAAGTCTATTCGTACATTGTACTCTAAGTCTATTCGTACATTGTACTCTAAGTCTATTTGTACATGGTACTATTCGATTAGCTTTTATCCTTGGATGGCATGGATAAATCAAATTTCATAATCTTACAATCATAAATTAATCAGTCCGGGTATTTTGCAGAGGGTTGTGTTATCAGCGATCACGAAAAATGTAATTTAATCTTTCTAGAAGACTGAACATAATGGAGTTCCAACTAATTAAAATGAACAGCAGTATTCAGCATTAAAATTAATTTATATAGCAAAGAGAATAAGTTGCATTGCTGACATTTAATGTTTACTTAATTATCCAACGAAGATTATAGCTATGCCTTCTTTTCTTATACATTTGAAGTATATAAATTGGGGATTATGTGAAAAAGATGGTTCATTTAAGTACACACAAGCTTTATAATCATGTCAAATGAAATGAAATGAATCGGGCTTTAGGCCACCTTTGTGCACATATAGGCTAAACTGGGCCAGGAGAACCTCCTGAGGATGGTGAGATGATTGAGATGACACTGTCCTCCAGACACAGGATTCGAAATTCGAGCCCTGGCGGTCTGAGGCCGAGCACGCTACCTCTCGGTCACGGAGGCTCCCCACAATACTAACTTTCACACGTGGATGGGGAAGAAACAATTTTGTTTCTTTCAAACCGCCGAGACCGGGAACCGAACCCCGGACTCTGGCGTGAAAGGCAGCGGTGCTAACCACTACCCTAGGGCCCCCGCCCTTTTTTAATCATGTCAATAAAGTAATACTAATCCAGATACACATGTAAAGGTGGTATGGCTTTATTTGTTAAGTACAGGGGACCATCCCACTAAATACATGTATCTTAAAATAAAGATAATCTTAACTTTTTCTCATTTACATTAGAACAGTTAAGATAATTTTATATTTTCTAACGGAAATGAGATAAATTTAAGATAATCTTCAATTTAACACTCACAGCGCGGGGATCGACTTTAGAATCTGACGTCTGCAGACGTCAGATTCTGATGTCTAAAGTCGATCCCCACACTGTAAGAATACAAATATTTATAATGGCCGTAGATTCATAACATAGGTACTCAAATGAATCAGAAAGAGCTAACTAGGACATTTATGATGATTTCAAACTGAAAAAAACCCTTTGGTCCCCATGGTTTTTATAAAATAATCCAGAGCTTTAAGGGTTAAAATCACTAGTGGGACGGACCCTAGCATCCTAATTATATTTACTACAGACATCCACATTTTTTTTGTGAATAGTTCCACTTCAAAAAAACCGTGTAAATTACGCAAATTAAGACACATCGGAAACATTCTATTTCTTATATTATGAGGCATGATATGAGGCATGATATCCATCACAATGAGTATCAGAGTGCATAACGACCATTAGCGACCCAGTAACTAGTCGTGCGAGTGTGAAATAAAGGTGTTTTCCTTGACACTAAAGCAGGGGAACCTGGGCCCGTATTCTCGTACAAGTTACGATAAATCGTGGGCTTCGGATTGGTCGAGATGGCCATCTCGACCAATCCGAAGCCTACGATATATCGTAACTTGTACGAGAATACGGCTGCTGTATAGTACGGTAGTATGAGGGGATCCCATGACCCCCTCACATAACCAGTCAGTTCACGTGTAAATTGTAGGTGAGGTGTATTACACACAGACCAATCTAATTGCTTCGCACCTGACTCTTCAATAGATCACGCACACTACCTCGCAAAGCCAAAAAGGCGGTAACTGCGTACTTGAAAAGTAAACAGTTACTGGATTTACAGAGTAGCGCATATATGTTGTGAAGCTGTTGTTTGGAAGGAAAATCGGGTTATTTCTGCAACTCACTCGGGAAATGCTCATTGAAAGTACCAAATTTGCGGATGGCGTGCGCGTCTTAACGCCAAGACATTGCTGATGTTAACTGTCATTAGATAGACATTTACACCAGGTGTGTATCTGTGTGATGTGATCTTTGTAAAGGTCGGTTAGCTAAATGGGGACGTAATAATAGGGAGTGTTTCAAGTAGCATCAGTGCTTGTGACAATCTGACAATCAGGTATACATGAATAAGTAATAAAATATTGACTAGTAGACAGGGTAGACTGGTCTTCGGGGTATGTTCAACTGGCTCACTCTCATCCACATGGCTGGTTGTACTATATAAATTTGGTTGATGCAAACTTATAATCATGATTACAATTAAACGAATTCTCTGTTTCCCATGGAAATGCCGCCTACAGCTTGATCAAGATCAAGCACAAGCAAAATCTTCAATTCCACTTTTTTAGATAATTATAAATGAGAGAGAGATACTACAGCTAAAGTCGCCATATCTAGCATAATGACTTCGTGGTATAGTATAATATTATAAGTGTGCACACTTTCCCTGTGCTAAGGTGTCAATAAACAATGATTGTTTAACCAACGCCGAATTTGTCAGTGTCAATACTACGCGGATTGTGAATTGGCAGCTCTGCTAAGTCCAGAAATGGAAAGAACACACAAATATAGCAAAAAACTGCCATCAATATAGGACGTATCGTACATATAAAGTAAAAGTCACTTTAAATTTGTCACTTTTGCGTTGCATGCTTTTCGCTAATTACTCAGCCAATTCCCATCCGATTGTCAATATAGGTAGATAACTGGTTCATTCAAACTTCAAGAAGAAGTGATTTTAACTTGTATCAAACACGTTTCAATCTTCACTCTTTTTTGACTTGATCTCCCATACCAGTTTTGATCAATTGTTCTCTATTTCTGTGTTTAGATGTTGAAGCAGCCTGTCAATACCCTAAGTTCCTCTACCAATCTACAAACAGCGACACAGGCTTCTCAGACAGACATGGCGTCAGATCTCACTCACGTGGTCATAGAACGTGGATTACAGAAGCCATGTACGATGGCGCGTTAAGGTGAGAACAGTTGATCACTTCACAGATGAGGATTTTTAGTACAATCACATCATTATGATACACTAATATAATAATCTTAGTTTCGTCATCAAGTGTAATTTAGCAATGAGTTTATGCACAGCCAAAATAATGTTTTTGACGCTTTCTTCATATAAGTATAAAGCACCAAATTGGAACTAATAATTACGTAAACCTTGAATAATCCACATAGTTGAAAAGACAAACATTTTAAACCTATATCTACTAGCCAAGCTAGCTACTTATATGCATTTTAGTTAATATTAATCGTAGTCATTGTATACTATTGTATGAATATAGTAGACCAGTGACTCTGTAGGGAAATGCTGTAGTCACAGTTTATGTGTGATAAGTCATTTGTGAGGTATACGAGAGTGTTGTAGAAGCCTCGATCCTGGAGAGTTCCTTGGTAAAATAATCCACAAAGTATGAACAGTTTCTGAATTGTAATTGGCAGGGTTTGCAACAGCGTCACGGCCGCATCACGCAACTTAGAAGTATGCAAGCAATATAATGATATACATGTACGTTTATGCTATCACCAGCAGTTTTCATCATAATTTGATCTTTGTTCATTTACAGCAAGACTCGCAGCAGCCTTGAGATTCGCGCTGAGCAATCACAGCTGAGTTTCTGGCTGAGCACAGCTGCTCAGTGCACAGATGTTGAAGGTACCAGTTCACTATGTAGTCACAGAGAAAGTAAAGACAAGTTAACATGCATGAGAGACCTGGGAGGAGGTGTATTCATAGTCAAAACAGGAGATAGTGGGTATGTATATTCTACTCTACTCTACTCCACTCTACCATTAAATTGTCATACCACTAATTCAATCAATCAATCAATTAGTCAATCAATCAATCAATCAATCAATCAATCAATCAATCAATCAATCAATCAATCAATCAATCAATCAATCAATCAATCAATCAATCAATCAATCAATCAATCAATTAATTGATCAATCAATCAATCAATCAATCAATCAATCAATCAATCAATCAATCAATCAATCAATCAATCAATCAATCAATCAATCAATCAATCAATCAATCAATCAATCAATTAATCAATCAATCAATCAATCAATCAATCAATCAATCAATCAATCAATCAATCAATTAAAAACTGTACAGAACTTTAAAACTTCAGGACATAGCCTTATACTTACTCGTTTCCAAAATACTTCAATGAATCTTGTGTATGTTATCGGTAAAGTTAATGTAAATCCAAAACCTTTGAAACCCTGAGCCTAAATCATTGCATGGGTTATAAAGAAACTCCCCCTTTCATATGATATATAATATGCGTATGTCACACCAGATATGTCTCTATTATTTTAAAGTGGCGATGCTAATGATTAAAGCAGCTCTTCCAAATTATAAGCATGATTCTCTCAATCAGGACCATTATCTAGTATTTAGCATTATGTAGGATGACACAGCTTACTTACTATGTCATCAAATTGTACATTTGGATACCGTGATATTATCTGGAAAAAAAGTGCAACAAGGGCCACCTCCAGAGAAACCATTCAAAAACAATATTTTATCTTAAAAGAGAGAGATGGATTAGGAATACTGTGCCCCAGAAAGCTATACAATGGTCTCTGTGGTAAAGCTGGCACTGATTAGTCATCAATGTGTCCCAGTCCACACGCATACATCATGGTTTTATTGGCCTTCAGGGCCTGAAGACAAGTGAAGACGTTACACACGCGTAGGTGTGTCACAACATAAACACATAAATCCAGTTTTATGTCTCCCATGTTCACAGACAATGATATTGTCACCACAAGAATATAAGCAGATTTCACCCGCTTCAGAATACTGCCATGTGGGTTGAAAATCCAGTATCTGTACTTGTATAATTCGTCTTGTTTGATGGTGCATGTTCATTACCTGTTATCTGTACATGTATGTCGTGTATATGGAATTGTCAAATTAATTTCATATGAATGCTTATAGTATAATTATTATTACATAATCTGATAATATTGAAATAGACACAATTTAGATTTTAGACGTTAGGCCTACACATGTTGAAGCGTCAAGTTTTACAATTGCAATTATAAAACTACAAATAAAAATAGCTGATTAGATTTGCGATTTTATCATTTTTAATAATTAAACTGATATTTTTCCTTCAATGTTCTGTTGTTCTATGCTCTAATTATCGTGGTAAAAATGTGTATAGTCGTAGTTGGTGCTGAAACCCACAGGTACAAAAAACTACTTTTAAAACTTTTAAAACTAAATTGATCAGAAATGTGTTCATTTGAAATGAAAAACCGCTGTCTAACTTCTTGTCTCGTGCGGAAATAACTACTACTATCATCTGCGAGACACGCATTATCACGGATTAAATACAGCACAAAGAAAATATGATGATCCAAATGTAATGAAAAACAATAGAAAAAGAATACAAACAAAACAATGACAATAATATAAATATTAGCAGGCCTTAATACCCATAATTGTATAGATGTTATTTGGTTATAGAAACAATGCTGTATGTTACGCTATATAAGAATGTGAAATAATTATAATAATGAAATGATTATGTAAATTTATACAAATGCCGTGAGAGGGGTTGCATATCTTAATTAACTGGATATTCGTGTTTACCGTCACCACTGAGCACTGTTTTAAATACTATTTAATTAACAGGTCACGAGGTCATCTTTGCCTTGTGGATTCTGAAGATTTTTCTAATCTTTCAGCGATTATGATTCACAGATGATAACTAGGAACATGACAGCCCAATATTATCCAATTCTACCTGGCGTAATATCTCATCAAGCGCGTCATACGTGATCATTTGTGGCAACATCGTTGGTCAGACTTTGTGCAGCATCTTGTTCTGTCTTCGTGAAGTAGCTGTCCACTAATCACTGCCCCCTGTGGCCGGTGTGGTGACAGTTATATCAATAATAAGCTTCATGTCTCAAGGTTATCACGTCTCGGTCTTACGTTATCACAATGACAGTGTGCACAAATAATAAACCTGAGCCAACAGAAATCTAAGAGGCTTACGTGCAGCAGCACATCAGTGCATAACGTGAAAGTAACTCATCTGAAACCTGATTACAGCTGTATGTTCAAAGTAGCATATCATTGAATAACGTGAATGTAACTCATCTTAAAACTGATTACAGCTGTATGTTCAAAGTAGCATATCATTGAATAACGTGAAAGTAACTCATCTTAAACCTGATTACAGCTGTATGTTCAAAGTAGCATATCATTGAATAACGTGAATGTAACTCATCTTAAAACTGATTACAGCTGTATGTTCAAAGTAGCATATCATTGAATAACGTGAAAGTAACTCATCTTAAACCTGATTACAGCTGTATGTTCAAAGTAGCATATCATTGAATAACGTGAATGTAACTCATCTTAAAACTGATTACAGCTGTATGTTCAAAGTAGCATATCACCGAATAACGTGAATGTAACTAATCTTAAACCTGATTACAGCTGTATGTTCAAAGTAACACATCACTGAATAATGTGAATGTAACTAATATTAAAACTGATTACAGCTGTATGTTCAAAGTAGCACATCAGTGAATAACGTGAATGTAACTAATAGTTACCTGATTACAGCTGTAGGTTCACATCATTACTTCACAGAATAATGTGAATGTAGCTAATAGTAACCTGATTACAGTTGTATGTTCACATCATTACATCACTGAATAACGTGAATGTAACTAATAGTAACCTGATTACAGCACAGCTGTATGTTTATAGCAGTACATCACTGAATAATGCGAATGTTGCTAATAGTAACCTAATTACAGCTGTAGGTTCACATCATTACATCACTGAATAATGTGAAAGTAACTAATAGTAACCTGATTACAGCTGTATGTTTACAGCAGTACATCACTGAATAATGCGAATGTTACTAATAGTAACCTGATTACAGCTGTATGTTTACAGCATTACATCACTGAATGATGCGAATGTTACTAATAGTAACCTGATTACAGCTGTATGTTTACAGCAGCACATCACTGAATAATGTGAATGTTACTAATAGTAACCTGATTACAGCTGTAGGTTCACATCATTACATCACCGAATAATGGGAATGTAACTAATCTTTAAACTGATTACAGCTGTATGTTTACAGCAGCACATCAGTGAATAACGTGAATGTAACTCATCTTAAACCTGATTATAGATGTATGTTTAAAGTAGCACATCACTGAATAACGTGAATGTAACTAATAGTACCCTGATTACAGTTGTATGTTCACATCATTACATTACTGAATAACGCGAATGTAACTAATAGTAACCTGATTACAGCTGTAGGTTCACATCATTACATCACTGAATAATGTGAACGTAACTAATAGTAACCTGATTACAGCTGTATGTTCACATCATTACTTCACTGAATAATGTGAACGTAATTAATAGTAACCTGATTACAATTGTATGTTCACATCATTACATCACTGAATAATGCGATTGTAACTGATAGTAACCTGATTACAGCTGTATGTTCACATTATTACATCACTGAATAATGTGAACGTAACTAATAGTACCCTGATTACAGCTGTATGTTCACATCATTACTTCACTGAATAATGTGAGCGTAACTAATAGTAACCTGATTACAGTTGTATGTTCACATCATTACATCACTAAATAATGCGAATGTAACTAATAGTAACCTGATTACAGCTGTAGGTTCACATCATTACATCATTGAATAATGTGAACGTAGCTAATAGTAACCTGATTACAGTTGTATTTTCACATCATTACATCACTGAATAATGCGAATGTAACAAATAGTAACCTGATTACAGCTGTATGTTTACAGCAGCACATCACTGAATAATGTGAATGTAACTAATAGTAACCTGATTATAGCTGAATGTTCACAGCGTTACAGTATTATGATTGTTACAGCCTACACATATAGCTAAAACTATTTATCTTTTGTCCCTTTTGTCCCTTTAGGTCTAGTGCACCAGTGTTGCGTGTCACAAACATGCAATAGGTGATTAGTACTGTACTGTATGAAGGTCTTGTGTTAGCATTTAGAACAATTATATCGAGTTCAATTAATCTTACTTTTGTTGTTTTTTCACAAGATTAATAACACGATACTGGCATTAGTTGCCAAGTCCGTCAGTCCAGTCAGATACATAATTCAGAATGTTGTCATCATCTACACATTTTACAACGTGGCGACAAGCAATACCTTGTTCAGGACAATCACTTGTCATCTCTCATATCACCAAAATAGTTATAAAAGCAAGAGTCCCATTCTAATCACAGCAATACAGCGTTCAAACAACTCATCCGCTTGTCGTTATAAACGGATTCGAACTGGCAAAAATACTCATCAGTCATCACAGCACATTGTATATAATTGTTAAATATTGGTAATAGTTTCAGTAAAATGATCAGTAAAAATGTTAAAACCTCTAAAATATGTCAAAGTACAAAGTTCCTCGAGATGTTACCAACTATTTCATGTTGTCTCATGTTGGTGATGTTTGACCTTCGGCTGTCGCTGTGCGTTACCTTCCCAGCAGACACGAGTCGCTGAGCCCATGTTGTTTTAATGTTGGGCCAGCGTCTGTGACGCTGGCCAAGCATTGAAACAACATTGGGTCAACGTCTGTTGCTTGTTGGGAATTCATGCCGTGTTGCCGACCCTGTCATAGTCTCAATAGACGTGTCTGAGGCAGAGTAACGATCCATGTTCCAACCAGAATGGTCAGCAAAAGTGCCTATTATATGCACCCCCAAGCGATGTGGCCCCATACTGGCTCAGTACTGGCACGGCGTCTACGATCTTGTTGTCTGTAATGCGCACCTTACCGGTGAATAGTCCTTAATGGACATTAAATATTGCCGTTAGAGCAGCCATAAGCCTGCATGTATATAATTATGTAAGTATGCATGGATTCAGATCTTGCCATCTGACATTCCCATTTGTTTGTGGTGGGAATTCGCTCAAGCAAAAGGCTAATTTTAATCATATTTGTTGCGCAAGCTCTTATTATTAATGTTATATGGTTATTAATGCGATACGGTTATTAGCATATGATACAATAACCATAATGGTAAAATTGCATGGGTTCTCAAACTCTCGAGGACTTTGTGGATATGCCAGGCATATATATATGGTGGCATCCTCTCTATTTCAGCTTCTCTTTTATTTTTTACATTTAGTTTACTTGTACACTGACGTGTTGTGTGCTGGTTCAGCATAAACCCTACAAGATAGGACTTTTAAATTTTACCGCTAAGCTAATGATGTTTAACATTTGTCGTTTTGCCGTTAACTTGTCTACAAACCGGCCAGGTGGACGATATTTTGTCAAAACTGCCGATATCGGCCGTCAAAAAACATTGTTTGAGCTTTTATTTTAACCCAGATCACCGCTATCAAATCCCTTTTTATGTTAACTCATTGACCCGCTTGCGCACAACAAAATGTCAAACTAGATCGATTAGCATATCACAGAGCTCCTCATAAATATAACTTTCTGCATTCCAACTCTTCCAATCTTTGACATGCGGGGAGTGGTCACAACCAATTACAGACATCTCACACTGGTGAGACAGATATGCGGGAAAAAAATATGATTTACCAATGTCTGACCATGAAGGTCTGACTAACTCGTCTGGCGCTGTTTTAGCGGGCAGGTAGCCCTGAATACAAGGCTATTCCGTCCGAGCTACACAGCTCGGGCGAAATAGTCTTGTATTCAGGGCTAGATGGCAGGCGACTAGATCAAAAAATGATAAATAATTTGTTAAACTTGTCTTCCTTTTTTTTGCAGACTTGATGACTACAGATGTATGCGGTTCGTGAAGAGAGGACCGCATATTGTACAAGTCTGGCAAGGTACGTAACCTAATATCAGGCTCTGATTTAAATATATATCTTAACCTTTTGCCTGTTGATCACGACAACAGTCTTTTTTATTTAGTTTTATTAGCCGATTAAACCACCGTTATTGGGGATGAAATGTCTGTTTAAACATTAAGATTTGTAAAGGTTTAGTTTCAAATTAAACAAAAACGAGTAATTTTCAACCACTTGAGGTTGTGGATCGCGGTAGCGAGACGCAATCTCAAGCTTTGAAAATTTAAATAAATTAACTTAACATGATTAAGGTTAAGACTACTACAGTAGATTTATCATGCAGCTACACTTTAATTTTATTTGAAGCAAAAACCATCGCTACTTACTGCCATATAGTCTGCTCTTGAAGACGATTGTATTTAATTAATACGCACCCTGCTCCCCAAACGCCGACCCACCACTTTCTCAACAAACACATGATTGGAGACTCGCACATGTTTCTCAAAAATGTAAAATACTGTTTTTTTTATAACTTTTCAACATGTATGAAGTGAGATATGGATATCAAATATTCAAGGTCGTAAAACGAAACTTCGACACATTGAAAAGGCATTAATTGTTGTCTATTTTTGTCTTAGTCTCATGAGCCACATATTCTTTTCTCTGACTGGGTGGGCATTTTGTGATCTATACAGATAGCCTATAATGGTGATGTGTGTCGTGGGCGTTTTAATAATGGTGGGTACATGTAGGCGTTTTAAGAACAACGTTTACAAAGCGCCCACTTTGGGCCAAAATTGATTTCTGGCAATACACTATTATATTACTATATATTACTACACTACCGAAAAATAGAATAAACATAATTGATAAACATCACTGATCATTTATTTTGTTTATAGTGTCGTGTTGATTTAGCTGCTTTAGTTTGTAACATGTTGACTATGAATGATGTCTTTCTTTAAGGCTGTTCGTTTTTATATTTAATATTGTTGATCCCTTTTAAACTAATAACCCCGCCCCCTAGCTTCCAAAGTGTCGTGACCTCACAGACATTCATTTTTACGGCTCTGCTTAGTAGCATTTAGGATAGACATCGCTGTTCATTTCATTCAAATGACACACAGGCATAAACCCCAGCGGAAAGCACAAATTTTTTTGTATTTTGAAACCAAAAAAGCAAAATATCGTTCTACCAGCTCAGGTATAACATACGGCCATACGATACGATACCATTCGGATATTCTATAGCGCCTAACTTCACGAGGAATAGAGCTCTGGGTCCATTTGACTGCGGGCTTATAATTCCTTCCCAGAACTAGATAAATATCAGCAGAAAAAAGTTTAATCGCTAACAATTAATCACACCAAAGTGATTAATTTAGTTGTGTACGAAGCTTTACGCAGTCGTAGTGATTTTTATTTCGTACATTTCCTCTTTGTTTACAGTAAATGGTGATTTAGTATTAGAAAAAGACTGTGCTGGAATTACAGTTACATAAATACCATGTGTGTGGATTACTAATGTAGACCTTAGTCCTGTATATTAATACCACGAACCTCGTGATATTACAAGAAAACTCTGCCTACCTTGACATATCTACGCTAGAAATGTGGCGTGTTTAATTATAGGCATTGCAAACGTTCTATATGGATTTACCTTATCATATTTCTAATCATCCGCAGTCAATCCATTCGAGCAGAAGATAACCGGTGTAAGTAACGACATTTCCACCCTTCACAAAGTAAATTAGGCCCACGTATCTACTGGGGCTCTTCAGTTACTCTCAATATTTATAACCAGGACATACTGGTTTGAAAAATATACCTTTTTAAATCAGACTAAACCAGCGACCTAGAAGAACGTTGCCCTGAAATGCCTCAACACAAGTTTATAAATAGTATTTACCTAAAATTTTGTGTGATTTATTCAACTCTATATGTCGATTCCAAATGTAGTTTATATTTTACATGTAGCTCACTAACGACTTGGTAGGATGATAGGAAGGGTGCATTTGGATCAGAACAATCTTAGAGATTGAAAATGACAGCAGACGATTGGTCTTGCCTTCCGGGTGGGGAGAGTACTAAGCACAGACCCGTAGCCAGCGTAAGGCCTGTACACTGTACTTCCCCCTTTTTTTAACACTAAACAGTTCCAGAACGTTTGGTTTCTCCGAATGTTTTATCAGCTTTTTGCGTAGCCTCGTCCGTTTTTCCACACCCTTGTTACAGCCCTGAAGCGTTTTAATTTGCGTTTATTTTGAAACCAATTTTGGTATTTAAAGACCTTATAGTATTATTAAACACCGTTTACATTTATTGTACAAAACATATTACATTATTTATGTAATAGTTTGTGGGCTGTTTTCCATAATGGGCTTATAATAGAATCTCATCGAGCTCCACTCAAAATATTTTTTATTAGGTTTCTTGGTACCAAAGCAAATATAAACTTCTTGGCAAAAAATCTAAAGGGGTACCTTTGCCAAAATTGTCCAAAAACGGTAAACCGGTGAAAAATGTTCCGCCATTACTGAAAGAAATATTTTGTATCATAATTATATCGACCAATATTACAGATATCTCCACATATCACGTTTCTGGTTCTAATCATTTGGAGAAAGATACCCGCCTCTAGATTTTTTGCTAAAACTTTTATCTTTGTTTTGGTCCTAAGAAGCCTAATTATGAGTGAAGTTCAATGATTTTTTTTCATTCATTCATTCATCCATAGACTAATATCAAATAGGGCCTATATCTCACATTGGCAAACAATAATATATATTAGAGATTAATACATTGGTATTGGAAAAGGCTATTGCTTATCTCATGACCAAAAAAAGAAATCCTAGCAGCCGTCCATGAAGGAGTTCATTCCAGAAATCAAGAAACGTTCGTCCAACAGAGTTTATTGAAGTTAGGACCAGCGTCATAGCTGTTGGCCCAGCATTGGTTTAGCGATGTATTCTGATACTGGCTGTCAATTGTCTAATTTTGAGTTAATGCTGGTCCACGTTCCTCGACGCTGGGCCAACATTGACCCAGCATTGGGTTAATGTCTCGCGTCTGTTTTGATACACGCTGTCCACCCAGCAAACACGTGACATTTAACCAATATTGTTTTAATGCTGGCCCACCGTCTTCGACGTCGGACCAACATTAAAACAACATTGGTTCAATGTATCGTGTTTGCTGGGCAGTGGTGAGAAAAGAGGGGGGCATTGATTGGAGGAAATGTAGCGTGTTACACAAGTAGCCATTGTAAGCCGGCCGTTTATAGGTCCTTCAGGTCTGCCAGCTCCCTAAGCTGCTCATCAATTGCTAGCTTTATCAATGGCAAAGTGCGATGATCCATGGATGGCCAAAGCTGACAACAAATTTCCATCAACTGCAGTTTGCCGCTTTTAAATGAGAGCACGCGGCCCTGGAATCGGCCTTAGAAGAGTCCCGGCGCCAGTTGAATCCCCATAAAACAGCGGGACTAACTCCTCTCACAATGTACTGTATGCCACTTGTCAGGTATGCAGAAATGTTCACATAGTGATTTTTATTATCTACTCAATGTATTTTATTATCTACTCAATTATTTAGTGAGCTATCATTAATAATAACAGTTGTGAAAACGACATAAGATGATCTGCAACTGTCACAACTGAAAAGTAAATGACTGGCAAAGACACCATGCTGAATGAAACCAGATATCTTGATGTCAGCGAAAAATCATTTGACGTCTCTCGATCGATATTATTCATTACCATGAATTTAATTCAGCACATCATCCATAAATTGACATGACGTCATGCAAATAAAAGGAACAATTGCAACTATTAATACGGAAAATTAGCCGCGACTATATAGCACAAAGGCAATTAAATTAGCGGATCATAGAACATAAATTATGAATTGGGGTTCTTGGACATAATATCTATCTATCTATTATTCCCCATAAAAACCAAGTTCTGTGGTGAAAGATTCACATGTCTGTGCTTCCCAATGATCTTTCATTTCACGCATAGCGCTTTTAAAGTTTGAAGAGGCGACAATAGATGAGCTCCAGATGGATCGTACAGTTGATGAAATACTCAAAGTCTCTGTTACGAATACATGTTTACAGCCAAACTGAATGAGTTACCGCTGTCGGCGAGTTGACCACAACGATCACCAGGTCGTATTGTTGAAATGGACATGTAAAGTGCAGTTGCAATAAAAGAAAATTCAGAAGCTTTATTTATTTGCTTATGGACATTACAATTAAATGGTTGTTACTAAGCATATATAAATAAGATAAAAAAATAAAAAAAACCTCTTCTGTCATGTCTATATTATTGATTGTGATATTATTATTGCTTGTATTATTGCGTGTAAGGAATGCCGTTGAGCACCATGTTCTATGTGTGAG
This sequence comes from Flabesymbios commensalis, assembly GCA_964017125.1. Taxonomy (NCBI): domain Eukaryota; kingdom Metazoa; phylum Annelida; class Polychaeta; order Terebellida; family Flabelligeridae; genus Flabesymbios; species Flabesymbios commensalis. The sequence goes on from OZ024913.1 coordinate 54,649,685, forward strand.
CGTGGTATTGGAAGTATGTAGTGCAGAATGCTAACCGCTAATTTAGAAAACAATTAGAATTTTAAATAACATCTAACATATAACAAATAACAAATAACATCTCATGTACATCAGGACAACTATCACGTTTCGAAGAAAATCGATTTTTTACAATAGCTTCCCATCATGACAATTATGTAGTGTTAGACATAATTGTTCATATGAATCCAGAGTCGGATAAAGAGGAAAGTTTTTGTTGGCTGTTTTGTGTTGGTCTGTTCCGGGGAATGGTAATAAGGACTCACCTTACAGGACACGGAATGTGTGACTTCATTAATACAAATAGCCTGCCGGTGGCGCCACCAGAGATTGCTCGGCGGCTGATTGAGCAACAAAAGGAAGTGTCAGACATGAACCCATTGGCCACAGCTCTAAGGTGCAAAGGCAAACAGCGGCAACTGCTTACTTTCAAATAAACAGTTACTGCCGTTTGCCTTTGCACTACAGAGCAATGTTGGTCTAAATTATGTGACGGTGGCACAGATTTGAGCCAACTTTGACACCAAGCCATCATTTTGCCCACCATTTTGGCCCTGGTCTCACATCTTCTCCATGTTGCCACGCGTCTTTACTCCACAGCAGGGGGGGGGGGGGTTATCAGCCCTGGGTATATGCTGGTAATAAACACATTGAGAGAAGACAGACAGCCCATGAAGCTTGTATCAGAGGTGGAAACAAACTCATAATAATATGATAAGGAATAAATTAATTTTTCTACACTACACTAGGCCTACGCCAGAAGAAACTCTAGATGAAAATGAGGAGTATGGCATTATATTTGACACTGAAAATCTATATTGCATATGACGGGAATTAATCCATCCAGAAATACATGCAGTGAGTATAGAAGTAGGCTACAAAAGTACTCCAGAGTGATACGTGTAATACAAGAACCAACGTTAAAAAATATGCCACCACGCAGGATTGGGTAAAGCGCTGTAGAATACAATTACATAGTTGTCAAAGTGATGTACAACAACTTGAAAGACTAACTCAAATATGGTAGGTACTCCACCCTTTTTCAAATAAGGGATGGTGATTAATTGAACTGAAATGAAGGGGGTTTTAGGCCACCTTTGTGCACATATAGGCTACACTGGGCCAGGAGTACCTCAAGAAGATGGTGAGATGAATGAGATGACACTGCCCTCCAGACACAGGATTCGAAATTCGAGCCCTGACGGTCTGAGGCCTAGCACGCTACATTTCGGTCACGGAGGCTCCCCATAATATCTTGATGATATCTTCACGAGTGAGCGGGGAAGGTTTCGTCGGTTGTAGACATTTGGCACTATCCATCACTGAAGGATAGAATGCTATTGGTCTGAAAACCCACAAAAAAGATGAAGACTTAACTAGCAAGATGAAGACAGTTTCAATTTTACGTTATTGAACAACAACATATAATCTTAAAGACAAGCATGGTACTAAAATCGGACAATGTCATGTCGCACATCGCACTAGGAATCTGAAACTGGGCCCGTATTCTCGTACAAGTTACGATATATCGTAGGCTTCTGATTGGTCGAGATGGCCATCTCGACCAATCAGAAGCCTACGATATATCGTAACTTGTACGAGAATACGGGCCCAGGTCTCATCTCAATTTATCTTATTCTCATTAGAAACGTTAGGATAACGATTAACTTCTCGAATGGAAATAAAGGACAGTTAAGAAAAACATATTGTGATCTGCCACTGTATCCTTGATGCGTGTAGCTGGAGCTGACAATAATCTGCTGAAGGTGACACCCCTCTCCGTGTGAACCCCACACAATTACAAGCCATCCAAGCTTGCCCTTTATCCAGGGAAACTTGAAGCAGATTTTAATTGTCAGCATGAATCATTGCAGGGCGAGCAGCGGCTTCTGAATGAATCAATATTTGGTCGCCAGAGGCGCTCGTCACCTTGCGGATTATTAATGCACACCCAATCGTCCATCATGTGCAAGGCGCCCCAGTGTCTACCTCTTCAAATCCACATTTGTGGTTTAAAAAGTGTGACTGATTCAAATAATCTGCTTGTAGCGGGTTACGCATTTAAACAGCTTCCAAAAAATGGTTTGTAACGACTCACATTAGCACCGCAGAATTAATCTGCAATTAAAATAAGCCACGGGAGCGTGAACTTCGCACGAAATGGAATAATATTGAAAGCTATCAAGCTTCGGTAAAAGCATTGCTTCATCGTACATTATTATTATCATGATTATGCAGTGCTATGACAATGATATTTTGTTTGTTTATCAGCCGCAAAATCACATGGAAAACGCTTTACCATTGCTCTTAACCCTTTACCCGCCAAATTATTCAATTTAAATTTTCACCCACTTGAAGTTGTGTCTCGCTGACGCGATCCACAACTTCAAGTGAGTGAAAATTATTCAGATTTGACAAAATGGAGGTCAACTGTTCAAATATTGCTGATTGATGTCACATTTTATCTTTAACATGTTCAAAAGGTGGTACTTAATGTGCAAAAAAATTAAAACCCGAATATGCGGCACCGGCGGTTAAAGGGTTAATACAATATTTATTTTACATAAATGGTATCATTGTGAAATAAGATCACTGTGCTATTTATATATTAAATGAATGAATCAGCGTATTAAACTTTCCAACAAAATGTGGTAGGCCGAACTATGTTGATCCTGATGTAAATGGCGTGAAATAAAAATAGAATGACATTATGTATATACGTTTTTGCGTGAGTGCCCGACATAAAAGGCATATCGTGTCTACAAAATTGTCGGCCAGTTTATTATTATTGTTATTCTGTGATGTTCTTATCTTTCGACAGGCGATATTGATAGTTATTAATACAAAATGTTTGGTACTCTTATGCGATTAAATAAATGAACCTTATATTATATATTATTGTTGCAAATATAAACATTTTTAAAAGTATAATTATGTGTTTTTTAAGATATGTTTTTCATCCTGTGTGCATATCAATCATTAAGGTGGTATTCATTTTACTATACAAGTGTACATGCATATTCTATAGGTTTCTACGCTTTTCCATAGTGACATTTTCACCACTCTATGTAATCAAATGTGTTTTTCTATGTCTGATTGTTGGTGCGGGACACATATATCATTCATTTCCATAATTGATGAAAATGACAACGTTGAGGTACCTCAAATGTACTTGACCACGCATCCAAGGGATCTGGATCATAATTCTAATCCTGTATCCAGATCGTAATCCAGATGATCCCCAAAATTTAATTGATTGTCCCCGAGCCCACCACACACCTCTGGTAAGTTTTATGCAAATCCGTTCACTGGTTGTTTAGAAATCCGATGTACATACAGGCAGACCAACCAACAATACTAAAAAGATAGCCTAAACGGTGTAGATAATTAACATATCGAGTCATGAGTGAGTGAATTATGTTGCCTATTACCATGATTACGTGCTCACTCCAAACCGCTGTACTGTACTGTACTGTACTGTACTGTACTGTACTGTACTGTACTGTACTGTACTGTGCTGTGCTGTGCTGTGCTGTGCTGTTGTACTGTACTCATTGGATTCTGATGTGAATTGTAGGCCCTATACTGTGTTGGGTGAAACATGTGAGTGGAGGCCTGTCATATGTTACACCTTTCACGTCGCGTGTACCATATGCGATATTGTAGGCCTACATACACTTCTCACTGTACATTCATCACATAATTATTCGGTATAGTAATCAATGAACTGGTCGACGCTTTACAGAATTAAGATATGATATATACTGTGATATATTAAAAACTTTCCAAAACTTTTTGATTGTATTAAGCCAGATACAAAATATATGAACATTCCCATCGACTGTGATAATAAAATTATTGTGTCAATGATGACTCAGGATGCATCTTATTTTGGAGAAAAAAAAATTCTGATCGCACTCATGGTGCGTGGGTGATAGGATAAATGTGTTATGTGGTGTGGCAGAAATATTATTAATTCGGTTTGGGAGTGCGCCGGTCTACTCTGTCGTTCATCTTGTTGACAAAGTGCGCGTCACGAGATGGGAAGCAGAGATAGACTTCTATTCTGTGGTTTATAGGATGTCCTTGAGCTAGGTAAATATCAATCTCTACCAGAATAGTGCGTCCTTAGTCATCTGTGTAAAACTGGCTGATTGTGTCATTTTGGCCAATACGTGGAAACTATGTTGTTTTGAAGTTGGGCCACCGACGCAGACCAGCATAAACCAACATATGGTCAACGTATTGTGTTTTCTGGGCTCAACCAATGTTAATTTGCAGTTTGTTCACCTTCTATGACGCTGGTCCAACATTGGGTCAATGTCTGTATTTCGTTGAGAGGAGATGAAATCTGGTCATTCCGTTTTGATCACCAACTGAATCTGGGTCTATTTACATTCCGTATAATTTACCAATACAAACAGCTGATCAGCACAGCCCCAGACCAGAGGTCACTGGGGGCATATCACCCCATTTAAGTTCATGGGACGAAAATAAATGTTGCAATTTGTTAATATAATTGCTTGACCGTTTACGATATTATGCATTATTTATCAGATTTGTTATATATATTTGTATACATATTAACCCTTTAACCGTCAAATTATTCAATCTGAATTTTCACCCACTTGAAGTTGTGTCTCGCTGACGCGATCCACAACTTCAAGTGAGTGAAAATTATTCAGATTTGACAAAATGGAGGTCAGCTGTTTTCAAATATTGCTGATTGCATGTCACATTTTATCTTTAACATGTTTAAAAGGTGGTACTGAATGTGCTAATAATAAATGACAGCCCGAATATATGCGGCACCGGCGGTTAAAGGGTTAAATATTATAATGTTTAAAAATCAGCTCCCCTATAAATCTGGTGTGTTAGTGATGATCTCCCGCAACTCATGATAAGTTATAAGTCTGAGTATTTGTAACGGATGCAATTGTTGATGATATAAAGATTGGTGTACCAATGGAGCATTCTGAATACAGGTAACTCGTGTCACTATAATAACATAATATTATCATGAAAGCTAAGTATTATGCCTATTACACAGATTAGACGCCAGATAAATTTCCGTCGTCAAAACGATGTAATTCTTTACTTTATATGTCAATGCAATAACAGAATGGCTAGCCTTGCATCAAGCCAAAATTTCATTGTTTTTCAACGTGCAAAGTCTTTTGGCTTTGCAAAGCTAAATACATGCTGCAGAAATGGAAAGAGAAATACGGGTAGGTGGATAGGCAGCATCAGCATCAGATCAACTACATTAAGACGTAATGTATTTTCTATGCAGTCTGTCAGCGCACTGAATCTCGCGTAATCTCGCGCAGATCCCGAATATACCCGAAATCTCACTCCCTAGTGGCGACGTAGCAAATTACATTTCCATAAAATTGATTATGAAAATGGTTTTATGATTTCCCGTGTTTGACTTGTGGTGGCATGAAAGCTTTTAGCCGGCACGGATGTGGCTAGTCAGTCTGATTCCACATAAACACCTCCCGTGTAAAAAAGCAAATCAACATGAATATTCATCAAGCTACGCCAGGCTGGCTCACATTGATGTTGTTAATGCCCTGTGCACTAACCTACTTTATACGGACAATCGAGCGCGTCCATCAGGACATTCGGGCACTTAGGGACAATTTAGTAGGAAGTGAATGTTTCGGTGTTTCTCGCTTTAGTCGAGGAAATCGGTGGATGCGATAAGAAGCTCTGCACATTTGGAAATTTAGTTTACTTCCTGTTGGATATTACATCACGTGATCTGTCTTGCTGATAATTCTGATTAACGTTTTCCTTGTCAGGGTTTCCATTTGTTATATATCTAAATACATCGCTGATGTGCATGTGAGGATGAATAAAATATGCAGGATGCTCATATTGGAGCTGGCATCTTGCCTATCACAAAGCACTCGACCACTGACAAATGCACTTTACACACTCCCCACTAGGTGGCGCTCAACTTGTTAAGGTCAGATATGGCGTGTCCACCTTAATACAACGGATGTGCCATCTCACATAACGAGACCTGATCAACTATAATTGTCGTCCTGGAGATGATAACAACATGAACAATGCACGTTAACCCTTTAACCGCCGGTGCCGCATATATTGGGGTTTTCATTTTTCATTAGCACATAAACACCACATTTTAAATAGCCTATGTTAAAGATAAAATGTGACAACAACCAGCAAGATTTGAAGAAAGTTGACTTCCATTGTGTATCGCGTCAGCGAGACACAACTTAAAGTTGGTCAAAATTCAAATTGCATAATTTGGCGGTTAAAGGGTTAAACAAACAAGTTGTGGAGTTTACAACAGATATTAAAAATATGGCTGGTTTTGTGCTGAATATTTCACGCACCTGCGTGGGTGGGTGGGTCAAGCCCCAACACGATTTTTAAATTATTTTTTAGGATAAATTTTGTGTTTTAGTGTGTTTTTTGTATTGTTCTATTTGTACTTGTTTTTGGATTTTTAGATTTTTTTCAACTTGACAAGACCCCTAATGATATGACATAAATTGTTGACAGTTTGTAATACTGAATGACATCGTCTGCTTGGAGTTAAAAGGTGCTAAACTGCAACTTTACAAAGTAGCAGTTCAGCACCTTTTAACTCCAAGGGAGCGACATGTCCACTCCGTTGCCTACCGGTTGTATGAGCTAAATATATTAGCGAAACCACGCGATAATGTCATCAAATTTTGTATCTATTCTTTTTATTCACGTTGAAGGTCTTTGTCTTTGTTCACGTAGAAGGTTCATGTAATATGTTAATTAAGGAACATAACATACTGTGAAAGTTTTGTAACGTACAGTACTGATTTAGCAAAATGGGACAAGCTTTTTCAGTGGGGCTAGCCCCGGCTAACGCAGGCTAGCCCTGGGCTAGCCCCATGTTCTCTCCCCACCCCATTTGGGGCTCGCATGTATGCGCCCAAAGTTATGAAATCCTTTAGCCGGGCCGCAATGTGCGTTTTGGTATAAGTTCATATAACTGGAGCCGCGCTCATATCGCCGGGGCTCAAGCCAATCTAGAGCCTCGGCGAATTGAGTCAACGCCTGTATGTGTTAGTCAGGCGCGCTTCTCGTCTGGTCCAGTTTCAAGCTCGACCGGTGCGCCGGCCGAGCCTGACTTTCCAGGTGCCTGCTTTTTCATCTTCAGTTAGGTCTATTCCAGTGACCGTAGCTTCATAAAACCACCCATTTTCTGAATTTATACACTGAGCTGCTTTTTCGATACTAAAGATAATGTCTAAATGCTAAAGGCTAAATGCTAAATGGCTAAGCAGAAATAAATGAGGACTGCAACAGGTCTAGATGTATACGCGTACGGACACTCAATTATTGCACGTTTAGATCAACTCATAGCTGTTTAGATGATGCTGAATGTGGTCAAGCTGAGCGCGCCCTGTCTTGCCCAGAGCGAGCCTGGCCAGCCCGGCGAGATGACACATGGTTCACAGCATCCATGTTAGCCGCCACACCGTATACTGGGTGCAAGCCCAAGTAGGATTTGGGCGGGTATATTTTCCTGGCCCGAACCGTGTGGGGGCTCGAGCCCATTTCATGCGCTGGGCGCAACCAATTCTGCGCCTGTCTCGCCGGGCTTGCGCCCGGGCTAATGACGGGCTGGCCAGCGTTAACGCAGGCCAGCCACTGATGAAAAATCTGTCCCATTTTGTAAAATCAGTACTGTAGCTGACAAGTGTCATATAATAGCAACACATAATTATAAAATTCACACTATTACTGTACTATAAATAACAGTCATTAAGGGCAAAATGTGTCAACTAGTGTGTATTAACCCTTACAGAGCGGTGATCGACTTCAGACGTTAGAATCTGACGTCTAAAGTCGATCCCGCACTATAAGAGTAACAATATTTCTAACGGTCGTAGACCCCCATCCACGTGTGAAAGTCAGTATTGCGGGGAGCCTCCGTGACCGAGAGGTAGCGTGCTCGGCCTCAGACCGCCAGGGCTCGAAATTCGAATCCTGTATCTGGAGGACAGTGTCATCTCAATCATCTCACCATCCTCAGGAGGTTCTCCTGGCCCAGTTTAGCCTATATGTGCACAAAGGTGGCCTAAAGCCCGATTCATTTCATTTTAGACCCATAACATAGGTATTCAAATGAAGCGAAAAGAGCTAATTAAGACATTTATGATGATTTCAAACTGAAAAAAACCTTTGGTCTCCATGGTTTATACAAAAATATTTCGGCGTTTCAAATCAAGTGTTAAACACAAAAAATAAATCATCCAAATGACATTCTATTTTTCCTTATTTTGAAGTCACAAATTCTACAACCAATCTGAGAATGATCCATATAAAATGATCCATATTAAAAGTCATCAACGTAGGAATATCACAGGATTAGACGTCACAAGCACTCAGCGACTAAGCATGTATACCCGCTACTTACCAAGTGCCATATGAACAAGTCAAGCGAGAGATATGTCATCGTTTTCTAGATTTATACCACCTGTTTGACGTCACACTGCTGAGCGTACATAATGTTAGCAGACGGGGTGGTTTATCATTCACCTTCTCATACCAGCAATCACAAAACGTTTAACCAATGCTAAATTAATGTTGGTCAAGCGTCGTAGACGGTGGACAGTGTTAATCCATGCCTAACTACACAACTACACGTAGCGAGGGGACAGTGTTAATTCATACATACCTACACTTATAGAGAGGGCAGTGTTAATCCATACATACATACACGTAGAGACAGGGCAGTGTTAATCCATACATACCTACACGTAGAAAGGGGACAATGTTAATCATATATACTTACACGTAGAGAGAGGGCAGTGTTAATCCATACATACCTACACGTAGAGAGAGGGCAGTGTTAATCTATACATACCTACACGTAGACAGGGGGCAGTGTTAATCTATACATACATACACGTAGATAGGGGGCAGTGTTAATGCATACATACCTACACGTAGAGAGGGGGCAGTTTTAATCATATATACTTACACGTAGAGAGAGGGCAGTGTTAATCCATACATACTTACACGCAGACAGGGGGCAGTGTTAATCCATACATACATTCACACACGTAGAGAAGGGGGCAGTGTTAATCCATACATACCTACACGTAGAGAGAGGGCAGTGTTAATCCATACATATATACACGTAGAGAGTTGGCAGTGTTAATCGATACATACCTACACGTAGAGAGGGGGAAGTGTTAATCTATACATACCTACACGTAGAGAGGGGGCAGTGGTATTATATGCATACCTACACGTAAAGAGGGGGGCCGTGTTAATCCATACATACCTACACGTAGAGAGGCGGCGCAGTGTTAATCGATACATACCTACACGTAGAAAGAGGGCAGTGTTAATCCATACATACATGCATACACGTAGAGAGAGGGCAGTGGTAATCCATCCATACATACACGTAGAGAGAGGGCAGTGTTAATCTATACATACATACACGTAAAGAGAGGGCAGTGTTAATCTATACATACCTACACGTAGAGAGAGGGCAGTGGTAATCTATACATACCTACACGTAGAGAGAGGACAGTGTTAATATATACATACCTACACGTAGAGAGGGGGCAGTGTTAATCCATACATACATACACGTAGAGAGGGGGCAGTGTTAATCCATACATACATACACGTAGAGAGAGGGCAGTGGTAATCTATACATACCTACATGTAGAGAGAGGACAGTGTTAATATATACATACCTACACGTAGAGAGGAGGCAGTGTTAATCCATACATACATACACGTAGAGAGGGGGCAGTCTTAATCCATACATACATACACGTAGAGAGAGGGCAGTGTTAATCTATACATACCTACACGTAGAGAGAGGGCAGTGGCGATCTATACATACCTACACGTAGAGAGAGGACAGTGTTAATATATACATACCTACACGTAGAGAGGGGGCAGTGTTAATCCATACATACATACACGTAGAGAGGGGGCAGTGTTAATCCATACATACATACACGTAGAGAGAGGGCAGTGTTAATCTATACATACCTACACGTAGAGAGAGGGCTGGGGTAATCTATACATACCTACACGTAGAGAGAGGACAGTGTTAGTATATACATACCTACACGTAGAGAGGGGGCAGTGTTAATCCATACATACATACACGTAGAGAGGGGCAGTGTTAATCCATACATACCTACACGTAGAGAAGGGGGCAGTGTTACTCCATACATACATACACGTAGAGAGAGGGGCAGTGTTAATCCATACATACCTACACGTAGAGAGAGGGCAGTGTTAATCTATACATACATACACGTAGAGAGAGGGCAGTGTTAATCTATACATACCTACACGTAGAGAGAGGGCAGTGTTAATCTATACATACCTACACGTAGAGAAAGGGCAGTGTTAATGTATACAATACTACACGTAGAGAGAGGGCAGTGTTAATCCATACATACCTACACGTAGAGAGAGGGGGCAGTGTTAATCTTATATACTTACACGTAGACAGGGGGCAGTGTTAATCTATGCATACATGCACACACGTAGAGAGGGGGGCAGTGTTAATCTTAGATACTTACACGTAGACAGGGGGCAGTGGTAATATATGCATACCTACATGTAGAGAGGGGGCAGTGTTAATCCATACATACCTACACGTAGAGAGAGGGGGCAGTGTTAATCCATACATACATACACGTAGAGAGGGGGCAGTGTTAATCATATAAACTTACACGTAGACAGGTGGCAGTGTTAATCTATGCATACATACACGTAGAGAGGGGGCAGTGTTAATCATATATACTTACACGTAGACAGGGGGCAGTGTTAATCTATGCATACATACACGTAGAGAGGACGCGGTGTTAATCATATATACTTACACGTAGACAGGGGGCAGTGTTAATCTATGCATACATACACGTAGAGAGGGGGCAATGTTAATCATATATACTTACACGTAGACAGGGGGCAGTGTTAATCTATGCATACATACACGTAGAGAGGACGCGGTGTTAATCATATATACTTACACGTAGACAGGGGGCAGTGTTAATCTATGCATACCTACACGTAGAGAGGGGGCAGTGTTAATCATATATACTTACAAGTAGACAGGGGACAGTGTTAATCTATGCATACCTACATGTAGAGAGGGGGCAGTGTTAATCCACACATACCTACATATACATACCTACACGTAGAGAGAGGGCAGTGTTAATCTATACATACCTACACGTAGAGAGAGGGCAGTGTTAATCCATACATACCTTCACGTAGAGAGAGGGGCAGTGTTAATCTATACATACCTACACGTAGAGAGAGGGCAGTGTTAATTTATACATACCTACACGTAGAGAGAGAACAGTGTTAATATATACATACATACACGTAGAGAGGGGGCAGTGTTAATCCATACATACCTACACGTAGAGAGGGGGCAGTGTTAATCCATACATACATACACGTAAATAGAGGGGGACAGTGTTAATCCATACATACCTACACGTAGAGAGAGGGGGCAGTGTTAATCTTATATACTTACACGTAGACAGGGGGCAGTGTTAATCTATGCATACATGCACACACGTAGAGAGGGGGGCAGTGTTAATCTTAGATACTTACACGTAGACAGGGGGCAGCGGTAATATATGCATACCTACATGTAGAGAGGGGGCAGTGTTAATCCATACATACCTACACGTAGAGAGAGGGGGCAGTGTTAATCCATACATACATACACGTAGAGAGGGGGCAGTGTTAATCATATAAACTTACACGTAGACAGGTGGCAGTGTTAATCTATGCATACATACACGTAGAGAGGGGGCAGTGTTAATCATATATACTTACACGTAGACAGGGGGCAGTGTTAATCTATGCATACATACACGTAGAGAGGACGCGGTGTTAATCATATATACTTACACGTAGACAGGGGGCAGTGTTAATCTATGCATACATACACGTAGAGAGGGGGCAATGTTAATCATATATACTTACACGTAGACAGGGGGCAGTGTTAATGTATGCATACATACACGTAGAGAGGACGCGGTGTTAATCATATATACTTACACGTAGACAGGGGGCAGTGTTAATCTATGCATACCTACACGTAGAGAGGGGGCAGTGTTAATCATATATACTTACAAGTAGACAGGGGGCAGTGTTAATCTATGCATACCTACATGTAGAGAGGGGGCAGTGTTAATCCACACATACCTACATATACATACCTGCACGTAGAGAGAGGGCAGTGTTAATCTATACATACCTACACGTAGAGAGAGGGCAGTGTTAATCCATACATACCTTCACGTAGAGAGAGGGGCAGTGTTAATCCATACATACATACATACACGTAGAGAGAGGGCAGTGTTAATCTATACATACCTACACGTAGAAAGAGGGCAGTGTTAATCTATACATACATACACGTAGAGAGAGGGCAGTGTTATTCTATACATACCTACACGTAGAGAGAGGGCAGTGTTAATTTATACATACCTACACGTAGAGAGAGAACAGTGTTAATATATACATACCTACACGTAGAGAGGGGGCAGTGTTAATCCATACATACCTACACGTAGAGAGGGGGCAGTGTTAATCCATACATACATACACGTAAATAGAGGGGAACAGTGTTAGTCCATACATACCTACACGTAGAGAAGGGGGCAGTGTTAATTCATACATACATACACGTAGAGAGAGGGGAAGTGTTAATCTATACATACATACACGTAGAGAGAGGACAGTGTTAATCTATACATACCTACACGTAGAGAGAGGGCAGTGGTAATCTATACATACCTACACGTAGAGAGAGGACAGTGTTAATGTATGCAATACTACACGTAGAGAGAGGGGCAGTGTTAATCCATACATACCTACACGAGAGAGAGGGGGCAGTGTTAATCATATATACTTACACGTAGACAGAGGGCAGTGTTAATCTATGCATACATGCACACACGTAGAGAGGGTGGCAGTGGTAATCATAGATACTTACACGTAGACAGGGGGCAGTGTTAATCTATGCATACATACACGTAGAGAGGGGGCAGTGTTAATCATATATACTTACACGTAGACAGGGGGCAGTGTTAATCTATGCATACCTACACGTAGATAGAGGGGGCAGTGTTAATCCATACATACATACACGTAGAGAGGGGGCAGTGTTAATCATATATACTTACACGTAGACAGGGGGCAGTGTTAATCTATGCATACATACACGTAGAGAGGGGGCAGTGTTAATCTATGCATACATACACGTAGAGAGGGGGCAGTGTTAATCATATATACTTACACGTAGACAGGGGGCAGTGTTAATCTATGCATACCTACACGTAGACAGGGGGCAATGTTAATCTATGCATACCTACACGTAGAGAGGGGGCAGTGTTAATCGTATATACTTACACGTAGACAGGGGGCAGTGTTAATCTATGCATACCTACATGTAGAGAGGGGGCAGTGTTAATCCACACATACCTACATATACATATCTACACGTAGAGAGGGCCAGTGTTAATCCATACATGCCGACACGTAGATAGGGGAAATTAGTTTTTTGCTATAAATATAATTTCTCACTTGGAGAAAACAAACTGAAAGTACATCACATCACATATACATAATATTACTTAGCTTAAGCTTAAGGATTATTCAAATACAGTAATTATAACGGAATAATTAAAGGGACAGCATAATTATGTTGATATGTCAATTTTGAAAAAATATTTACTTGAAGTTATATGGCCTACTGATCTTAACTAAAAATATAACAAAATCACAAAATAAAATAAAAGCAATGACAATGATTAAACTAGTTTTATTTTCATGTCGTAAATTGTCATTTAAACAAAACTGTCTGCAATATAAACGACTTTGCTACAAAAATACCCACCACCTCAGACGGGGGGATCAAAAACTATTTCACAAGCCACCGACGTTAATATTATTGGTGTGCGAAAGTGAGGGATTGGCGAATCGTCTGCAACACCGATTGTCTGCCCAACGCCTGGCCGACGACATGAACATGATATTTCCCAATGCTAACATTCAACTATCCTTTAGGTGCACAAATAGTTTGTTGGGGTCTTCTGTGGGCTCTTCTGAATGTTGAAATTTTTGAAAAAAAATCATGATCTGCGGGAAACAGTTAGTGTCATCACATGACGTGAGCACTATAAATGTATGTATATACATGTTGAATTATGTACAGTATATTAGTTTGTGGCATTTTTGTGACAGTGTGTGTACCTTTGCTGTGTTGCAGGAGAGTATAATGCTGATACAAGTCCTCTGGAATGTCGTCCTGAACAGCTAGAGAGACAAGAATGGCCGTGGATCAGTAAGTCAGAAAAACCACGCATATTATCTGAACCCAGCAAACACAAAACATTTGTATAACATTTATGCAATGTTGGACCAACGTCAAAGACGTTGGGCCGACGTTGTATACATGCTATACAAATGTTTTGTGTTTGCTGGGAACAGCATAACATTTGTTGTACCAAACTGATAAAAATGTGCTTTTTGATACACAAAGGAGGGGTATTGTTAGCTTCGTCTTAGTATTAAAAAGTCAAAGTGGCAGATAAAACTATTTAATACCAAGGTGGCGAATCATGTGGATCCACAGAATCAAGTGAGGGAATAATCATATCCATAGCATCATCGTTAGCAACATTTTAGATTTCTTACAATTGAAAATTGAATGTTAGGTTAATGTAATCCCGCCTGTCTCGCATAATTGATTGATTGATTGATTGATTGATTGATTGATTGATTGATTGCTTGATTGATTAATTGATTGATTGATTGATTGATTGATTGATTGATTGATTGATTGATTGATTGATTGATTGATTGATTGATTGATTGATTGATTGATTGATTGATTGATTGATTGATTGATTCATTTATTTATTTATTTATTTATTTATTTATTTATTTATTTATTTTTTTATTTATTTATCTATTTATTTATTTATTATTTTTTTTATATATATATATTTTTTTTTTTATTTTTTATTTTTTTTATTTAGTCATTCATTTATTCATTCATTCATTCATTCATTCATTCATTCATTCATTCATTCATTCATTCATTCATTCATTCATTCATTCATTCATTCATTCATTCATTTATTCATTCATTTATTTATTCATTCATTCATTCATTCATTTTTTTTTTTTTTTTTTTTTTTTTTTTATTTATTTATTCATTCGCATTTCTGCTATTATTTACTGATTTAGGTGGTGAACGGAAGTGATATTCTACTATACCTGCCCGTTGTGACATTTATGAGCGTGAACCTGTTCGCTGAAATGTCTCTAAATGTGCACTTCCGCCTTCTGATCACTGTCAGCCTCACCTTCTGACCTTCACCCCACCTTGACATTAGCTAAGGCCGTTCACATGGCAGCTTGTAAATTTGCACGTCTGGCAAGCGTTTGCCTACACTGACACTTGCATTTTTCTGTGAACCCGCTGTCCTTTAAACGCCAGCACGGTGCGCCCACCCTCCCGGCATAATCAATAAGCTGACCCAATGCTGGTTAAATATTGGTCCAACGTCGCAGTCGGTGGGTAAACGTTTCGTGTTTGTTGTGCTGACAGAAAGCAATAGCGCTGAGTATGAACAGCGTTTCCGCGACGGTATAACGAACCACTTGAAATGTTTACTATTTTTCTATAGAGTTATGTTGAATTTATACGTGAACCACAATATCTCCATTTCCATATTTCCTTAATCTTATATCAATCATAAATCATAAATTAATCACAAATCATATAATACAGCTCACATGCTTGCACTGTAAATGCATTTCTACACAATTACTGCTTGACTTAATTCTTGGTCATATAAATTTAATAAACGATTGTGTTTTTCATATAACCTTGTTAATTAATACTATTCAGAAAAAAACTACTAATAATATTTTGAATCGGTTACACTATTGGAATCTTTGCATATTACGTTGACGTATAGCACATATTATTATGTCTTGGGCTGTATGCTCTCTGCACAATGAGCCATCGTCTTCTGCTTGCAGTCAACATCACAAGTGAAGAGCATACATTGGTGCTACATCTGTCACTCTACCACAGCACACCAGCCCACAGAACCATTAAGTCTCTGTAAATGTGGGGCTGACTCAATTTAATCCATGATGGATCAGAGATTAAATTGCACTGTTCTTGCAGGATAAAACTTATTATCTCTGGCTTAGGGACAGTCATTTCTCACGGAGTTATCACCGCGTTTCAAAGCGACTCCCGCTATTCACAATACAAAGAAAAGAAAACGCTTTTTACTTTCAGTATTGACTGAGAACAATTATAGAAAGCCGACAAACAAAGGCATATTTTGATCGTTTAAGTGCCACTGGCAATTGTATTCGTATAGCTGCATTCTATTCACTTTTGTGAGTTCTACCCATATAGACGCAGTGTTCATGAAAGCCTATAGTGTTACAAGCTAGGGAATACCATTTATATTATTCTTCAAATCAGCATGATGTACTATCTATGTTACAGTCCACATATCGTAGCACAGTATTGTGGCCAATATGTTAATCGCTTCGGTATTATAAGTTTAAATTTTCCGGTGAGACCCTGGGCTAAATATAATCCATTACCAGCTGTCTTTCTGCAGTGACGTCATTGTGCATTTGCGTCTGTTTCAAGTTTACTTCCGGTGCACGCATCTTCTGATTTTCCAAGGCCAAATGTGGCATAGTAGGGAAAAAGACTAATTGTTGTTATTGTTGTCTAAGTTCTCAGGTTGTTTTTTATCTTGTGTTTCATTAGTGATCTGTAAATATATATGTTATTTTTCAAGAAATGTAATTACACAAAACCAAACGATAAAAAACAAACGTTAATCCTTGTCCTGCTAGACCCGGATATATACGGTTTTAAACATATCTTAAGCCAGATAATATGTCACTGAAATGGATAATATAGTTGGTGGTAGATGTTCAGTTAGTCTAATAACTCAATTAAAAAGATGTATATTTTCAAAAAAATAAAAATATTTTTCGTCATTTGAAGCTGGAAATTGCGTTAGCAATTCCAGCTTCAAATGACGAAGAATACAGTTCAAACAATTCAGCAGGACAAGGGTTAACTCTTATGTTACAAATATCATTACAATATTTGACTGAATTCATTACTAAATTCATAATGAAATGTGTTTATCATATAATTGTGAAATTGATATAATGAAATATAAGACATAATGAGGGGGTGGAGGAGAGGTGGATGCAAAAGAGTAAGTGTATATGGTTAGCTACAATCACCATATTAATAAAGTAATAGGTAGCTCGGGTAACGTTTATTATTCTCCATCAGCACTATTCAAACTTTTCAATTGACCTCCAATATTGAAGGTACAGAAACGACCAAACAATCACATGATAAATTATATCACCCACGCATTCTCAATGAATGAACATTTGTTATCTTAATATTTTCCGAATGTTTTTAGACTAATAATACAATGTCTCGTGCTCAAAACCCATAAAAATGGAGCGATTCCCATCAATTCATCATAGTTATTAGGGCTTCGCATAGAAGAGAAGCGTGGAAGAGTTCCGCAATGTGAATTGGACAAATTTGTTCCGGCCGGAAATTTGTTGCACACTTTGTCGCAAAAAATAAAAAAGTAACATGGAGAAGGAAATTACCAGAGACAGAGAGACGATGCGATGTCGAAGTGGGTGGGTTTCCGACCAGTGTGCCAAAGCACTCTAAGCACATCATTGCTTACACAGACATGTATCTACAGCTCTGCCATGTAAAGCCACAATGCTTTTGAAAAGTAAGCAGTTACTGGCTTTTGGCAGAGCTAGAGGTTGTTTGTGGGAAAATAACATTGAAATTATTTGTCGTGATTCACGAATCGTTTGCTCATTACTGTGATTTTTCTGTGATTTGTTAACGAAGTAGAACATTTCATGTATATAAGATTAGGGATAAACATTTTTTTCAATATCAATTTAATACCCCCACGATATGGTTATATTGTGCGATTCTCTGAAAACATGCCTCCTGATCCTAGAACGGGATCTGTGGCATGGTAATGGATAACTCTGATTCAATGCTCTGACACTTGATCCACCGCATCCTGGAATAGCCCATTCAAGAGTCAAGCAGCGTATCGCCTTTGTCATCCGCCGCTTGAATTCCACATGAACATGGTGAAATACAGTGTTTTGTATGTCATTTCTGATATAATTGATTGCTGAATAACTGTCTAAATCATTTTCTCTGATATTTTGTCACTCCCGGGTGAAAAAAAACATTTCCATCGAGGCCAAGACCGCCCGCCTGTCTGACATGCCTTTATTGCTGGTTGGATGCTGGTGTTTTCACTGTTTGTTGATGATTTCAGTTGATATAAAGGTTTCCCCTTTTTAAACTTCAAGCCAAGTATCTGTCACTGGTATATTCGGGTGACATGTGTTGTTGTATCAAGCTCTAGTAGGGCATAGAAGGAATCAAATCCGTGTCGATATGGTCATGAACACTGTGCGGTTTGTTCTTTTGCATTGAAAGGAGAAGTTACCAAATATCATAGCGTACATCGATCGCGCGTCAAGGGCCAATAAGGGAATCACTGTGTGCAGAGGAAGGACAGACTCCAGGGCCAATTGTAAGCCTTAACATCATGAACAGAAACAAGGAACCGAGGCCAGTTATATAATCTCAAGTCATCTCATCAAGAGGAATTATATCTGCTCGTCATCAGCAGGATAACAAAGCTGCATAGGCCTAATAGCGGTAAAATGTTATAAGCGGCATTCTCCACTGTGAATGATTCTCTATGGGATGCTGCCAAATTGTTAATTTATATTAATTTAAGGTTCATCAATCACTATGTAATCATTATATAACTATCGAGTATAATATCACTACTATAACATGTGTATAATGTAAAAATTGATTGATCGATCGGTCGATTGATCGATCGATCGATCGATCGATCGATCGATTGATTGATTGATTGATTGATTGAATTATTGATTGATTAATTGATTGATTGATTGATTGATTGATTGATTGATTGATTGATTGATTGATTGATTAATTGATTGATTGATTGATTGATTGATTGATTGATTGATTGATTGATTGATTGATTGATTGATTGATTGATTGATTGATTGATTGACTGATTGATTAATTGATTAATTGATTGATTGATTGATTGATTGATTGATTGATTGATTGATTGATTGATTGATTGATTGATTGATTGATTGATTGATTGATTGATTGATCGATCGATTGATTGATTGATTGATTGATTGATTGATTGATTGATTGATTGATTGATTGATTGATTGATTGATTGATTGATTGATTGATTGATTGATTGATTGATTGATTGATTGATTGATTGATTGATTGATAATCATATTAAATAGAATAGACAACAAAACATAAATGAAGTTTTGCACCGAACAGGCTTACAACAAGCAAACATCAGCAGTGAGACCTTAGTTAATATGGTTTAGGGAAAGGTGTAAGATACATTTGCATAAGATAAATAAATACATAGATATTTCACAATTATAACACAAATGTAATCTAGAAAGATTATTTTAGTAGTTGGAAAAACAAGCAGAAATGGAAGGTGACGGGTTGTATAAGCGGATAATAAAATAGTCCCAGCATACATGTCCAAAGCTGACTGTACTGTCATGAAGAGCCAAAAGGCAGTAACTGCTTACTTTCCAAGTAAGAAGTTATTACATATTAATTTTCTAGCCTTTTTGGCTTTGAAGAGCAATTTGGATTGAATTAGCCTTTTTGACGTTGGCCCAAACTAGAGCCGGTCTTTATCCCGCGATTACAGTTCGCATCGTACTACATGTATGCTCATTAGGAGTGTTGAAATTAGCGTTCTATTTCGACGGCTGTTGACAATAGATTGACATTAATCCTGGGCTTGCGTCCCTCTCTCTGGATCACACCGCCTGATCCTTGCTGATTCCGCCTGTGGTCAGTTTAAATAATTAACCAGGATATCAGGTATCAGTGTGGTTTACAATACTGCCTTCTAATCACATCCATATTATTGTACGTGTAAAACACAGCGCCAGAAAAAACAAATGAATCGCACTTTATCATCTTTTTCCCTTAACCCTTTAACCGCCGGTACCGCATATATTCGGGTTTTTATTTTTTATTAGCACATTTAGTACCACATTTTAAATATGTTCAAGATAAAATGTGACATCAACCAGTAAGATTTGAAAAGAGTTGACCTCCATTTTGTCAAATCGGAATAATTTTCACTCACTTGAAGTTGTGGATCGCGTCAGCGAGACACAACTTCAAGTGGGTGAAAATTCAGATTGAATAATTTGGCGGTTAAAGGGTTAAAGAGCTGACATATTTTTGTACAAACCATGTGAACCAATCGGTTTTGTTTAATTTGAAATCTTTATAAATGTCTTAGTTGGCTCTTTTCGATTTATTTTAATACCTATGTTATGGGTCTACGGCCATAATAAATATTTTCACACTTACAGTGCGGAGATTGACTTTAGTCGACAGAATCTGACGTCTACAGACGTCAGATTCTGACGACTTAAGTCGATTCCCGCACTGTAAGGGTAACATTGTATATGTAGGAAACCTGGAATCCCTGCACCAAACTTGAATCAGCATCGGAGTAGTATTGTGCCAACGTCGTACGAACTGGACCAACATGAAGCCATCATTGGGTCTCGTGTTTATCGAGGAATTCATGCCAAGCGCGTAGAAGCAATTTCAAATAGTTATTTTCTGAAAAAATCTATACGTTCCAGTACTGTTGTTTGGATATTGATATTTGTTCCAATCTACTTTGAAAATATGGCACTTCTTCATTAAGGTATACATTTAATTTGTCGTGATATTGTTTTGTAATCATTTATCAACCGTGTTTATCATTTGAAACCGATTGTTGTACCTGCAATAAGTACAATTATCTACTAATACACTAGATCTAGCAAAACAAACATAATATTGAGATTTTTAAAATTTCCGGATAAAATAAAATAAAGAGTGATGTGTAGTGGAATTGTTTGTTTGCTTGTGTGTTTGCTTGTTTCGCTTGTTTGTGATAATATTATGCCAGTAGTTGATCTGGTAATTATAGGGGTAATTATTCCATTATTAACAATATTACATTTTGTTCTTCACAGTGGCGCAACAATGAAAGCAACCAGTCCCATATAGAAAAAAACTCGTATAACTCAGCCAGCCTGTGATTAGAAACATCGCTGAAAACTTAATTGCTTCAATTATTTTTCCAGTCTTGTAAAGAATATTTAATTAATACGTGTTTTTATTTTTTCAGAACGCATCAATGACGGTGGTGGCTTGTCATGTAACCTAATATTAGCCATGCTTTTATTTTCTAGTAGCATTTTCCCAGCAACAACGACGAATAGACCCAATGCTGCCATAATATTAGTCCACCGTCTGCGACGCTGGTCCAGCACTAATCCACCATTGGGCAATTGAATTTTTCTAGTAGCGTTTTACAAATGGTGGCGATGCATGTATACATGTAATTTGTATAAAACGCGTTAGCAGAGACATTTATATGGGGAGAATGAGTGTACGAATACATGTACATGTACCACAAAAATCATATTAACCTGTGTTAAACCAAACGTTTGGTAGCATGTATTAGAACCGGCTCAAACTGGGACTGTGTGGTTTCTATTGTACGATCATAGGCTTTTAGCCATAAGGTCTGGGAGCCAAGTTTCAAAAAGCTGCTAGTTTTTTAGTTCGCTTGACCCAAAAAGTGGAAAAGGTCTGATATGTGCATATGACAGGAAAATATCCCTGGAACATTAATAGAGTGGGTGTAGAAGTTGATCGTGGCAGCAAAGTTTTTTAAATGAGGGATGTTCAATGGTTCCCTCGAGTCACAAAGACTGTACATTTTTAATCCCAGGTTTTTAATAACCCAAACCACAATTTCTAGGAACAATTTTTAAATCACTGTCGTCCATATTTCTTTTTTATTAAGATAAGACGACAAATTATTAGAGTTTAAATTTTTTTCACAAAACATAAATCCACCTTTAGAGCGCTGGAAGTCAATATTAAAAAAAAAACAATTACCACAGTTCGTAGATTGTAATTTTGTCGTTTCCTGTACATTCTTATGATTAAGATTATGCTAATGTCTGTTGACTTCATTTGGTACATCGGCCATCTGATAACACTATAGCAAATTAAAAAAAAAAAATACCTTGTTGTGTGAAGGACATATGAGGTCAAAAGAGCGGATGGGGTACTCTCACAAGTTACATTTGTTCGACCTCTGTAATACCCTAATCATCAATATTATGGTTATAAACAATTTTAATACCGCTCTGGCCACATTTTGTCATTGGATATATTTAGGATGAAACAGATGTAAGGTTTAGAATTTTTTCATTAAATGTAAACCCACCCTTAGGGCAATGAAAGTCAATATTTCAAAAAAAACAGGAACACAGTTCGTAGTATGTAGCTTTCCGTTTTCTGTACATTTGTATGATTATGAACATGCTTATATCTGCTGACTTCATTTTTAAATATGTCATCTGGTACCACTATGTCAAATTATAAAAATCACACCTTGTTGCATTAATAATGGTGAGTTCTTATATAGCGCACATACAATGCTCTGTGCGCTTCACACATATTACCCCTGGTCACTGGACCTGTTCATTCATGCACCATTTCAACTCCCTTTTTGGAGCATACAGCACTTGCAGCCATTTCGGCGCTAGGAACTAGTCGCACACATTGCCATCTCTGTCCTACCAGGTACTCATTTTCACCTGAGTCAAATGAAGCATGTGAGGGTAAAGTGTCTTGCCCAAGGACACAACATCGAAATAATGTCCCAATATTGAGAGGGGAGAAACATGATATTTCTCTGAAAATCCTGCACCAAGCGGGATTCGAAACCGCACGGCAGGCAGTGACATTGGCAAAGCTCCGCGCTCTAGCCATTGCGCCACGTCCCTCCATTAAGGACTTATGAGGTCAAAAATCCAGATGGGGTACTCTCACTAGTTAAATTTTGTCGACCCCTTGTAATAACAAAGGTGTCATTTTTATAGTTATAAACAGCCTTTTTTCCACTCTTGACACATTTCGTCATTGAAGAAACATATCTAAAATTTAGATTTTTTTCAGAAAACGTAGACCCTCCCTTAGAGCGCTGATAGTGAATATTAAAAAAACAAATAAACACAGTTAGTAGTATGCACACGTTTCAATGTACTGTACATCTGTATGATTATGAGCATGCTAATGTCTGCTGACCTCATATGATAAATCTGCCATCTGGTACAACTACGTCAAATTTTAAAAAACCTTGCATTGTATTAACAAAATCCTATTTTTTATAATTATAAGCAGCTTTAATACCACTGTTGCCACATTGTGTCATTGAATACATTCCAAACGAAATATACAGTTTTGATATTTTTGACAAAATATATCGAACCTTAGAGGTCGACAGGTGCTGGGTTTTTTAATATTTTAACTATTTTTACTATTTTTACAACCAAGACGTAACATTTCCGACTCTTATTTGAACTAGTCCTATGATAACTTGCCTTGTGATAAAATAGGAACTAGTCGATTTTGAGGACATAATTATATGTTTTTTTAGTTTAAGATATCTACAGGTAAAAGATAATAAAGTTAATTTGTATTTTAAGCCAATTTGTAAATAATAAATCCAATTTTAACAACACCTAGAAGCGTAGCTGGTGCATCCATAATTGTGTTTGTCACAATGCCATCAGCAATTTAGCTTCGTTTCTCAGAAATGTGTTGTCTTCACATTATCTTTTTTTCTCAGACAATGCCAAGACGAATTAATAAACCACCTTTTGATATCACCAATATCACCCTTAAGATTCTGTAATGCCTGGAATTGTTCAACATCTTGGATTAGTATCTAAGGTGTCATCAAGCAACATTTGTGGGGGGAGGATGTATCAAGGGTTAAACTAGTTCTGCTTAGTGCAGCATAGTGCCAGTTCCTGAATATGTCATGTCATAACTAAAATCAACTGCATCATATATTCCAGAAGCATAAAAAGATAGATGTATTGATATATATATAGCAATGGTTCAATAAATGTTTGTCTCCTAAATGCAAGTCTTTTATGCTGAATAATATTTAAAGAACGTCCTGTTCCATTTACTTGGACACCATACAACACCAGCATTGCGTTATCCAGAGACTGTCAATAAGCCCAGTGATTTAAAGTGAAATAAATGTGGGCCGAGTGTAGCATACCACTCAGCCAACGATATAAGTACTACTACTACTATCTGCATTATTCCTGTTTTCATTTAAATTTTATGTTTTACTGGTGCATACCTTCAATTTATAATGATGGCATCATCCATTACTTTTTCCAGACGTTTTTCTCGATATGTGGGTTTAATCTTTGCTAATAACTGCTGCCTTCGAAATTTTATCATGAGCAACGTCTTAGAACTCTAAACATTAGGAAAAGTCAGTGATTGTTCCTAGCTGTTTGCTGCTGGTGGGAAAGGACTTCTAGAATGTAATTGACTTCTCACTGGTGTTCGCCATTATGTGCCCATAGTATCATATATTTTCTATATGCTAGTAAGTACATATACGTGTAACAGTACTATACTAACAATATAAATCTCTCATTAAATATACTTGGCTAGTATTATCAAATTTTATCATGTACTATTCTGGTATGAATATATTTATTTTCAAAGTAACAAAAAATTATCCGAAATATTACACAGCATTTTAAATTACCAATTGTTCGGTTTTGTGCGTTGTAGATAATTATTTTTTATCTATAATTATGTATTTCTCATTTCGTATTCCAAGACACATAAGAATGAAGTAATATGACCATGACAAAGTCGACATAAACTCATTTGGGTGATAGTTATGGATATGTAAAAACAACTTTAAAAAAAACTTTAGACCCTGCCTTCCCTTTGCAGGCAGATTACCCATATTACCCATATAATAGCAATGACCATTGGCAACACGCCACCATAATGTTATGGGCCTCAACGAGCTTCGTAATGCACATTCTAGCCAAGGAATCTAGATTCCTTGTTCAACTATCAGTGGGACTGATCTATATCTGCTACCATTGACACCCCTTTTAATAACTGAAATATTGCTAACAATCTTAGTATATCAGCCTGTGGTCCCACACAATCCACAACACATTACTGACTGTGACGTAAGACAGATTTGTATGCCACCTGGTGGTGAATAATGTCTTTAAAACACGTTCGACCATTGCTCGAGCTGTGTTAAGTTCTTTTGAAATATCGTTTTTTAGCGATCTAAGGGTGGATTTAAAACAAAAAAAAAATAACTTGTGTTTTGTCCTGAATGTATTCAATGACGAAATGTGGGAAGAGTGGTAATAAAGCTGTTTATATTTATACAAATAAGGATTTTGTTGTCACATAGGGTCGTCAAAATGTAACTAGTGAGAGTACCCCATTCGGACCTTTGACCTCATAATTCCTTCATGCAACAAGATAAGGTTTCTATAACTTGATATGGTGGAACCAGATGACAGATATACAAGATGATGACAACAGACATTAGCATGCTCATAATCATACCCATGCAGAACAAACGAAAGAGTTACCTTGTACAAAATTTGTGATTTTTTTTATTGGAAAATATGACTTTCAGCGATCTAAGGGTGTGTTCATGTTTTCTGAAAAATATCATTACTTCATCTATGTTTCATCCGGAATGTATTAAATGCCAATATGTGACAAGAGTGGTATTAAAGCTGTTTATAACTATGAAAATAAAGATTATGTTATTAGACGGGGTCGACAAAATGTAACTAATACTAGTACCCCATCCGGACCTTTGACCTCATAAGTCCTTCATGCAACAAGATAAGGTTTTTTCTAACTTGATATGGTGGAAACAGATGACAGATTACAAAATAAAGACAACAGACATTAGCATGCTCATAAACATACACATACAGAACAAACAAAAGAGTTACATTCTACGAAATTTGTGATTTCTTTTATTTGAAATATTGACTTTCAGCGCTCTATGGGTGGGTTCATATCACATCTTCACATAATTATGTTTCGTCCGGAATGTATGTAATGATAATATGTGGCAAGAATTGTAATAAAACTGTTTATAGCTATAAAAATAACACGATGTATTTCCACTTATTTATATATAAAATTCAGCAACGATGGTTTCAGTCTATTTTTTCTTCAGTGGCTTGCTTTTGCTATAGCATGATGTAAATTTTCATTGTTCGCAATGACGGACACAATTAATCAAGTTTATTATTCAACTGTTGATTTCCAGAGAATAGCATACTCTCCATCAATAGACAAAATTAATTAGAAAAGTGATAAATGAAGAATTTGGGAAGTTATTAATATTTTTCTGAGGGGGTTCAGCAAGTGGCTCATTAACCACATCTCGATTCTATTCGTTTGCCGCAGTGTCTGGAAAAACATCTAGCCTTCCAACAATATTCCGCGATAAAAAAGTAGTGAAATGTACTTTGTTGATAATGATCATCATATTTTAGCATTCTAAGGATATACAATACGTTGACATTACGTTGGTTTTTTTTGGGGCAAACGCTAAAGACGTGGCCCAACATAAACCAGAAATAATTATGTTCAACGTACATCTTGCTTTCTTCAGGTCTAACGTTGTTCTGTGATTCTTTCTGCACCTTTCCTGTAACATTGTTTTCGCTCATAGTTTTTTATCAGAACTTTCATATTCCAAACATTAATCACAAAGGGCCATTTTGGCACTCAATCACTAAACCTTAGAAAATTGTTTTGAAATTCATATGGCATTACATGTGACCAAGTGACTAGCGGTAAAAATTAAAAGCCATCGTGAAACTGTTCATAGCCTGTATGTAATGAAAATGTACAACCCGATAGCAAATAATTAACAAAAAAAAGAAATAAAAACATTATTAAAAAAAAAAATGATATTGGGAATCCGGCATACTATTTCTTGTATATTTACGCCACCTTATTATTATTTAATTTTTTAAGTTGGCCAGCATTATAAATATGTTGTTTACCGACAACCTGCAGCAAATATTTGTTTCAAGTTGGTCCTAAACCTGGTAACTACTTAGGTTTGAGTTTACCACCTTTTATGTAAAGTAAACGTCCCTTTCCTGTCGATGTGTACTCGCTGTTCACCACTGGCCCCAATCCTATGAAATATTGCACTCTCGTTGTATGGTTTCCTTCCATACTCGTACATTAACAATCTCGCACGCTCGTACTCGTAGACATTGGCCACGCTTTTTACCATAACCGCAGTCACAGTGAACTATTAATAAAAATGATCCAAATTTAGGTAGGTATAGCCATTAGTGATAAGACATACAAAAACATTCAAGTGCTCAAGACGGCGAGCAAAGCACGGCTTGTATTATCTAAACATTGCCAAGGAATACCTTCCGAATATAAAGATCAATTGATGAAGGTTTACAATAACAAAAGCTGAATACTAGATATGACTATGTGTCTGGCTGATAAAGTGACTCGCCTAATCATGGTATATCTCGACTTCCTGCTCCGCTCATTTATCGTCACACATATTCCTCTCAAAAAGTCTCACTATCTACTGTCACCATCCTACAAGCAGTAACCTAGTAAATGCAAAACATTAGTATAACATTTTTACAATGTTGGACCAACGTCGAAGAGGTTCGTCCAGCGTTGTACAAATATTATACTAATGTTTTGTTTTTGTTGGGAAGCGCGGCAGATTACAGTCATCGTGTCGATGTTTTCAGGCACATTTTTTACGTCAAAAAAAGATGAATTTAATGAAATGTGTTATTATGAAGCCAGTTAAAATAATCGGTTGAGCCAAGTTTTTTTCTGTTTCACAATCACCGAATTAAACGAGTCATCTCTAATGGAGAAAAATAAATATATACATCTAATGAAATTCACCTGACCTAAATAAAATCAGTACATGGGAAAGATTTGATGCTCGCCCACTAAGCCCATCCCGTAGAATTCATTCTATTTAATTTGTGTAGCTACGCTTTTCAGAGTGTCTTTTTCGCTACTATACATGTATATAAGTAGTATGTTATACATAGCAGCTATTTTATCTCTGGTTTTCGTGCGGGAAACAAAATGATAGACCCTAATGTTTTATCTTGGCAATGCCTTTTAATTTTATTTTCAGAAGTAGCCATTTATATTACCGAAATACCCAGTTTTTATTATGGCAATGCCACTTAACATGATTTTAGTTGTTTGTCATACCATGTATATTGTCATATGAGTTTAACAAACTAACATTCTTGTATATACATGTACATATATATCTCTTATTACAATTGCAAATAAGTCTGTAATGCCTTTTGTTT
This sequence comes from Flabesymbios commensalis, assembly GCA_964017125.1. NCBI lineage: Eukaryota > Metazoa > Annelida > Polychaeta > Terebellida > Flabelligeridae > Flabesymbios > Flabesymbios commensalis. The sequence continues at coordinate 54,678,164 of OZ024913.1, forward strand.
CTGTCAATAAAATATATGTCTGTCTGGTACACGCATATATGAATAGAACTACCTTCTCAATTTTACCAAGTATAAATGCACAGAAAAATATTTTTTTGGTGGTGAAAGATGTGAAACCTTTGTGTCCATAGGCAGCCACTATAAATCACACGAGTAGTATATAGTACTGCTGTGCAAAGTCAAACGCATTCACTGCTTACTTTTTGGCGTTGCCGAGTAAACACAAAACATTCGTATAACATTTAAACAACGTCGGCCCAACGTCTTAGACGTTGGTCCAGCATTGTATAAATGTTATACAAATGTTTTGTGTTTACTGGCTGTACCGCAGGATACAGTGTCCCCTGCAGCATCACGTCTTCTGTCGACCTCAAGAGATCCAGTCACAGTCTATTCCCGGTCCCGGCCAGTGCCATGGCCACCGACAGGGATGCGACCAGGATCCCCCAATTAAACCTGGCCGCCACCTCTACGCCAGGACAATCCAGGTGACGGACGACTTTCTCCCGCAATAAATCACTCTAATTACGTCTGTAATGGTACAGGCGCGAACACGTAGCCACTAGATCCCTGCGTCTGCCGAGCGCCAAGATGTAACACCAATAACACGTGTACAGATGCTGACGTCTGTCACACGTCAAGATGTCACACCAATAACACATGTACAGATTCTGACGTCTGCCACACGTCAAGATGTCACACCAATAACACGTGCACAGATTCTGAAGTCTGCCGAGCGTCAAGATGTCACACCAATAACACAATCATGTAAAGATTATGACGTGTGTCACACGTCAATATGTCACACCAATAACACGTGTACAGATTCAGACGTCTGTCGAGCGTCAAGATGTCACACCAATAACACATGTAAAAATTATGACGTCTGTCACACGTCAAGATGTCACACCAATAACACGTGTACAGATTATGACGTCTGCCACACGTCAAGATGTCACACCAATAAAACATGTACAGATTCTGACGTCTGGCACACGTCAAGATGTCACACCAATAACACGTGTACAGATTATGACGTCTGCCACACGTCAAGATGTCACACCAATAACACATGTACAGATAATGACGTCTGCCACACGTCAAGATGTCAAACCAATAACATGTGTACAGATTATGACGTCTGCCACACGTTAAGATGTCACACCAATAACACGTGTACAGATTCTGACATCTGCTGAGCGTCAAGATGTCACGCCAATAACACGTGTACAGATTCTGACGTCTGTCTCACGTCAATATGTCGCACAAATAACACGTTTACAGATTACGACGTCTTCCACACGTCAATATGTCACACTGATAACACGTGTACAGATTACGACGTCAGCCACACGTGAATATGTCACACCAATAACTCGTGTACAGATTCTGACGTCTGCCGAGCGTGAATATGTCACACCGATAACACGTGTACAGATTCTGACGTCTGCCGAGCGTGAAGATGTCACGCCAATAACACGTGTACAGATTCTGACATCTGCCGAGCGTCAAGATGTCACACCAATAACACGTGTACAGATTTTGACTTATGCCGAGCGCCAAGATGTCACACCAATAACACATGTACAGATTATGACGTCTGTCACACGTCAAGATGTCACACCAATAACACATGTACAGATTCTGACGTCTGCCACACGTCAAGATGTCACACCAAGAACACGTGTACAGATTCTGACGTCTGCCGAGCGTGAAGATGTCACGTCAATAACACGTGTACAGATTATGACGTCTGCCACACGTCAAGATGTCACACCGATAACACGTGTACAGATTCTGACGTCTGCCGAGCGTGAAGATGTCACGTCAATAACACGTGTACAGATTATGACGTCTGCCACACGTCAAGATGTCACACCGATAACACGTGTACATATTCTGACATCTGCCGAGCGCCAAGATGTCACGCCAATAACACGTGTACAGATTCTGACGTCTGCCACACGTCAAGATGTCACACCAATAACACGTGTACAGATTCTGACATCTGCCGAACGCCAAGATGTCACACCAATAACACGTGTACAGATTCTGACGTCTGCCGAGCGTCAAGATGTCACACCAATAACACGTGTACAGATTCTGACGTCTGCCGAGCGTGAAGATGTCACGTCAATAACACGTGTACAGATTATGACGTCTGCCACACGTCAAGATGTCACACCGATAACACGTGTACATATTCTGCCATCTGCCGAGCGCCAAGATGTCACGCCAATAACACGTGTACAGATTCTGACGTCTGCCGAGCGTCAATATGTCACACCAATAACACGTGTACAGATTCTGACGTCTGCCACACGTCAAGATGTCACACCAATAACACGTGTACAGATTCTGACATCTGCCGAACGCCAAGATGTCACACCAATAACACGTGTACAGATTCTGACGTCTGCCGAGCGTCAAGATGTCACACCAATAACACGTGTACAGATTCTGACGTCTGCCACACGTCAAGATGTCACACCAATAACACGTGTACAGATTCTGACGTCTGCCACACGTCAATATGTCACACCAATAACACGTGTACAGATAATGACGTCTGCCGAGCGTGAAGATGTCACGTCAATAACACGTGTACAGATTATGACGTCTGCCACACGTCAAGATGTCACACCGATAACACGTGTACATATTCTGACATCTGCCGAGCGCCAAGATGTCACGCCAATAACACGTGTACAGATTCTGACGTCTGCCGAGCGTCAAGATGTCACACCAATAACACGTGTACAGATTCTGACGTCTGCCACACGTCAAGATGTCACACCAATAACACGTGTACAGATTCTGACATCTGCCGAACGCCAAGATGTCACACCAATAACACGTGTACAGATTCTGACGTCTGCCGAGCGTCAAGATGTCACACCAATAACACGTGTACAGATTCTGACGTCTGCCACACGTCAAGATGTCACACCAATAACACGTGTACAGATTCTGACGTCTGCCGAGCGTCAATATGTCACACCAATAACACGTGTACAGATTCTGACGTCTGCCGAGCGTCAAGATGTCACAACAATAACACGTGTACAGATTCTGACGTCTGCAACACGTCCAGATGTCACACCAATAACACGTGTACAGATTCTGACATCTACCGAACGCCAAGATGTCACACCAATAACACGTGTACAGATTTTGCCATCTGCCACACGTCAATATGTCACACCAATAACACGTGTACATATTCTGACCTCTGCCACACGTCAAGATGTCACGCCAATAACACGTGTACAGATTCTGACATCTGCCGAACGCCAAGTTGTCACACCAATAACATGTGTACAGATTCTGACATCTGCCACACGTCAAGATGTCACACCAATAACACGTGTACAGATTATGACGTCTGCCACACGTCTAGATGTCACACCAATAACACGTGTACAGATTCTGACATCAGCCGAGCGTCAAGATGTCACACCAATTACACGTGTACATATTACGACGTCTGCCCCACGTGAAGATGTCACGCCAATAACACGTGTACAGATTCTGACATCTGCTGAGCGTCAAGATGTCACGCCAATAACACGTGTACAGATTACGGCGTCTTTCACACGTCAAGATGTCACACCAAATACACGTGTACAGATTACGACGTCTGTCACACGTCAAGATGTCACGCCAATAACACGTGTACAGATTCTGACATCTGCTGAGCGTCAAGATGTCACGCCAATAACACGTGTACAGATTCTGACGTCTGTCACACGTCAAGATGTCATACGACTTTATTATGTACAGATCTGAGAGTCTACCCAGCGTCAACAACCTGAACATAAACAACATGCATTTAAAGGTAATAATCATAGGGCCTATATGAGTTACGATACAATGGAAATTATTAAAAAAACTGTACGAAAAGCGCATTTATACATTTTTTATAATACACATTTTTGTGAAGTTACTTTTTCTGAAGCAGCATTTACACTATAATATACATATACATTTATACTTATACATGTACGATATATATCAAAACATTTAAAAGAAAAGTAGTTTTTTATAATCAATATGATTATGTGCCTCTGGCTTAGAGGCAACTATATATTTTTTGCTTTATAACAACGACTGCATTTTTGTTACCAACACATTACCAAAAAAACCAGTTGTTTTTCAAGACAGAGCGAGCGCAACATATACTGTTTGCTTAGTTAGTTTTTAAGGTGTCGCCCTTCCAGTATGGTAATACATGCACTGGTGGGTGTTATTTCTCTTGTATCAGTGATCCATCCCACTAGTTTTATAATGATGTGTCTTATAGTAACCCTTCCACTGCTGGGACCGACTTTAGACGGCATAATCTGACGTCAATTCATGACGTCAAATTCTGAAAACATCTAATGTAAAATCGATCCCTGCACTGAACGTATATATGTATAATGGCTGTAGACAAACAACATAGGTATACAAATTAAGCATAAACTAATTCTTTTGTGGTGATTTAAAATTGAACAACATCAGGTGATGTATGTTTTTTTGACACATACTTCCATGCGATCATTTTTAACGTTTCTTGCCATGATAAGTTACGACTCACCCCTACAAACAACCACCATGTACATATATAGGCCTATTTCATCAGGTGGTTTACTGTTTCCGAAAGAGGTGTCATTGTTTTAATCTTCCTTGTTCGTGTAACCCTTTCAAAAGTTCATGAATAGCTGACGAAAATGTAATAAACTTACAGGTGCAAATACTACTGAGGGGTGATATTACTCAATACACAAAATACGCGGTGGTATGTAAAAATAACGGTTTTTATTTACCATCTCCTACCCTAGAACCAATTATATAATATTTATTCTAATATTTACTATTGACTGACGTCAACAACCTTAACAATATCGGGTGTCGTCAGGATAATTATTGTTAGTGTTTTGTTGACTCATAACTGCATTTAAAAAGGCAGGTCACAGTGATAATATTAAAATACGACCTTGGTGATATTATACCTAGTCCACGTACTGGCACTACTGGGTTTCATAAATACAACATTTTGACCGGTTATACATTTATCTCTTATTGAAAATAAGTAGATATTAAAGCAATACAAATGAAAGATAGGAAGCTGATTATATGTGTTATGTTCCCCCCTGTGCGATTTATCTCTCGTGCTGGAGGTGGGTACACACCCTGCACATATCTCCATCAGCTGACGATCATTAACCTGGTTATAAGCTACGCCCCCTGGCCTCGAGGTGAGAACTAGTCGTCCATAAGCTCTGGGCCCTGTCTGAATACTACACATCTAACAACTCTTGAGTATACAAGACAAAAGGCTTACCTTTTGACAATATAATCAGCTCTCTGGTCCACCACATAATATAACAAACTTCCCATCATCTATTCACACCAAACAAAAATGATATTGCCGTGGGAATCACTTATATATAAACTTCTTATAAAGGTATACTGAATGATATTTATATATATATATATATATACATAAAGTTATGTTTCCAAATACCCAGCAAAGATATCGGTTTCTTTTGGAGATAAGAGGGTTTGTACTTGTTATAGAAGCTTTCGGAATTTGTTGTAGTAAATTATTACTTTATGTCACTTTTCGGCACTAATGGTCATTTACATGTAAGTGACATTGTAATCGATAAAAAGCAGTGCAGTGCTATAATGAGATGAATAATATACAGATGGTGATGTGAGGGTGCGGTGATAGGGCATGGTGGGTTGTCGCGTGTGTTTTCCTTTCACTCACCCAATAAGGGGTGCTGGGCATGTCTAGGGGATTTACCCCCTAGGCATGCCTAGACGTCAAGAGACTCGATTTTTGCTCAAAGGCGGCTCCGCTATCCGCAGATCGGATAGTCCCCAGAGTAACAATAACTCCATTCATCCCACGTGAGACACATAATGTGTTGCTGGTTGTTGCAAGGCCACAATGGCCAACATAAGTGCCTGTACTGTTGACAGCGCCTGCACTGATATGGGAGCTGTATTAAAGCACCGTTGTCGAACGGAGAAACCAGGGTGCGCCACTGGCAATCCGCCAGACACGTGGAGGATGCAGCTTCCCTTGGATGGGTGACAGTCAACTCGTACCCATGTCAACTCTCCCCATGTCAACTCGTACCCATGTCAACTCTCCCCATGTCAACTCGTACCCATGTCAACTCTCCCCATGTCAACTCGTACCCATGTCAACTCGTACCCATGTCAACTCGTACCACCAATAGATGTCAACTCGTACCACAAGTGATGTCAACTCGTACCACGAGTGATGTCAACTCATACCCAACAAGTCAGGTATCAGATGATGGTACGAGTTGACATCTCTTATCACACAACAGATGTCAACTCGTACCCATGACAATTCGTACCACTCATAGATGTTAACTCGTACCAACATTATATGCCAACTCGTTCCAAAGTTAATTCCAGAGGACATTGAATGCAGGTTATATATTAGAGTCTGTTTGGATTGTGTTACTTATGTATTACATGTGTTAGGGCATGTTCAGCTTGCAATTAAATTTAATTTAATGATATCATCATACAATGATAAAATATACCTACAAGAAATTGATGTCATTTTATAAAGTATAACTGGACAAAAACACGAAATGAATGGGTTTTTAGGCTGTTTTATTATGACTATGCCATTTAACATGATTTTAATTCTGTATGTGATATCAAGTAAACTGTGGTGTGATTCTATCAAATTAACCATCTTTTATATTTACCTGTACATATATTCTATCATTTTTATGACAAAAAAACTTTTCTTTAATTCAATACAATTTATGTCTGTATGTCTGTTACCTTTGTGCACAAATAGTCAAAACTATTGAATCATTACGAGCCTGTGTCTATTTATATCGCTCAAAATTTGACTACTCAGGGGCAAAAAATGTGTAATACGCTCGATTTCTTAAAATCGAACCAAAATCGAAAATACGTCGTGTGGGCCCTACATTTTTGGCCATATTTCAGTAAACATAGTAAAGCAGCCGCAGTTACCGGTTGTAACAGGTTGATTCTGGCCCCTGAGTAGTCCAGCTATTTGAAAATAATAGTGGCTTAAATACCCCTTCCGGGTGACACCTTACCCCCAGCCACGTCTGGCGTGATAACGTTTAGACACCACTGCAAGATTGCCAGCAAACAAACAGAAAATATACATAGAAATATGAAGGACAATTGTATTATCTAGCAATCATAAAAATGTTTATGAATATAATATATCACAAAAGTACAAACATATCAATACATAATGTATAGAGATATAGAAATATCTACATAATAATATAAAATATAAATGTGTATAAATAATTAAATAAACCTTTTCCCGCTAAATTATCTTTTTTTATTTTTTCCTGGGAAAGTACAATATTTTTTCTTTCTGTGTAGAATAAATGTCACCAGTCAGTACGGAACAGCGTCCGTTAGAGCACCTAAATATCTTCTGACAAGTTTGCTCAAGCGATGCTTTCTTATCTCAGCTGTTAAAGCATTCCATGGTCTACCTTTCTGAGAAAACAGTTTAATGGGGTTATCATTATCAAGGACACAACATAACATCAACTGACATACCGCATTTCTATAGACTGCCAGAAAATTGTATTCCAAGAAGTTGTGGATGATATCGTGCCCAGTTATGATGAAATAGGGCATTTTGTGATCCAGAATGAATTTGTTTAAAATACGCAACAATCGACGTGTAATAATTAACAGTTCACTGCTGTCAGTTTTACTCTTAACCACATCACATTCTCTAGCATATTTCTCTTCGTTGATTAAGTAAAGTAATGCATTTTTGAAGACAAAAGAAGAGATAAGGTATTTTACTAAAATTTTCATTTTTGGAGATGATTCGTCATGGATGATAACACCATTTACTACATTCATCTCGACATTCAATTTAAATTTGCGTGTTTCATCAGCTTACAGATCATGTATGCTTGCCTGACCACATCTTTTCCCGCCTTAATAAATTCACTTTCAGTTACAGCAAAGGAGATGGCAAGATAATTTCGGGGATTTCCACATTTTGACAACCCGTACTCTTGAAGATTTGGAGGTTTAACCCTTTGACTCACACCCTGACTCACATCATTATTTTGGCAAAATATAAAGTTAGCATACTCTCAGAAGTGTTACACTGTCACTGGGGTGGATAAAGTGACAATATTTAGCAGTCATTTTAGGAATATACAGATACTTGATTAACCGAAATATTCGGTATCCATGAAAATGCTTGTTCTGGTTACCATGGTAACGAGTACCTGAGGGGGAAAACATGACAAATACGCTTATTTCGCATAATTTCATTGTCCACTGCACAATAATTCACGGTTGGTAACTATGTAAAACTCAACATTATGTGTATATATATTATGTCGCCATCATATATTTCCATCGTCGGGAACACTCTGGCTTGTAAAATACCGCAGATGCCGTCTGAATGCATTCTGTCTATTTTCATAGAAGGTAGACGTATTCATGATGACTACATGACTATGCTGAATCCGGGAGTCATTATGCTACCTTGTAAAACAGGCACGCGTCTAAATGAGCAGGTGAGAGGATAAAAAATATGGCGACACAAAATGAGCAGGTGCGACTATAAAAGATATGACGTCACAAGTGTGCGATTTTATACATCGTGTGTGACGTCATCTATTTAGGCCTATTATATATGTATGCTTCACTATTTATGTATTGAGCGCGCTTTCAAGCGCGGTTGTGACTCAAGGGGTTAATAACCACATGACATCCTGTCTTTGTCATCTCTTGTGTAATAAGCCCTCCAGCTTCCCTTGCTGTCTGCCATTTTAGTAAATGTATTGCAGGGACCAAGTCTAAAGTTACTGTTATTCTCTTGGTTATAACACCACACCACGTCAATGTTAAGTTGATAGCTGCTCTATCAGGAGAATATGACAAATGTTGACCTTCCATGGTATCAAACCCGTGGCCGTGCCATGATTCAACATCTTCGAGGGCTTCAAAAAGGGCATAAACATAACGCGTCATCAATCTCTCATCTACAAGATAGCTTTCTTCATCAAATAATTATTTGAATTTATTCAGTTTGTCATATTGTGGTTTATATTTAAGTCGACATGGCACGGAGTCAAATGTGATGTCTCAACAATTTCCATGATTTTGGATAATTCACTTTAACTTCAAATAAAGTCAAACTCATTTGGAAACTCAATCTTTGTACCTTCATTCGCACTTTCTGTTGGAAAAATCATACCTGCAAATCTACTGTCCTTTTTGGAGACATTTCGCATGAGCGATTTAAAAAATACATGAACATCTCTGTCGATCGCACTAAACATGGCATTTCGCTCAGAGCATTTAACATCCAAATGCTCCCATATTTTAGAAACAAATTCTTCTGGGTCATCGATCTTTCTCAGTGAAGATGGTACTACGTAACAATCAACCTGTTCCATTTTATCATCCTCGAAAAGTTCGTCATTACTCAGAGCAATGTGTCCAGAATGCTCACTCGTGTATTCCTTCCTTGTCATGTTCTCACCTGTAACTACCCCTCTAATGTTATCCGTGAAGATGTATAGCATATCAAGTGGTATGATGCCCTCTTTGTTGGCCTGATTTGTCCGCAACATTTTTGTAATATCAGCATGGTGTTTAAATGATAATACATAGTGAGCGGGAAGGCAACCATGACAATCTTGTGTTTTCTGCTCTGCAAAGCCAGAAGGCAGTATCTGATTACTTGTCAAGTAAGCAGATACTGTCGTTTGGCTTTGCATGGGAGTATTGATATATTCAGAATGATAACCATGTACATCTCTCGTAGTAGAAACTTTCAGATTTATATGGTCAATAATGTTCCAAATAACTTCAGGTTTCTCAAATCTCGCTGCCCAATGAAGTACTGCTCTTTTCGACATGTCCTTCAGTTTTAAGTCTGCGTTGTGCGCATGGAGGCAAGACAACACAGCAGGATCTGTATTGTGTACACTAAGATGTAATGGAGTTCTTCCCATCTTGTTTTGGCTGTCTATCAGTCCTCCATGTTTTATCAGTAGCTCTAACACACGTGATGGCATCCGTGCTGCAGCTAAATGCACTGGAGTCAATCCTAAGTTATCCACACTATTAACATCAACTCCATGATTAATCAAATCTCTGGCGACGTTCATCACTGAATCAGTCAGCTCTAATACAGTATCCAACTCTACACCTAGACCTAACATTTCACCTTTAAAGAATAAATAATGGATTGCCGTGTGGCCTCGCATATCTTTCATATTCAGATCTACACCACGCTGAAGGAACAACTGATAAATATCTGCATCAGCTGATTAGATTGATTGAATTATAACATGGAGGGGTGTTTTTCCGTTCCTACTCCGAACGTTAACGTTGGCATTGGCCTCTAACAGCATCTGCACTATGGCCTTGGTATCTTTGAATCCTGTGGACACACAGGCCAGATGTAAAGGGGACCCTCCTTGGTCATCTTTGATGTTAACATCACCATTAGACTTTATCAGCGCGTGTTCAGGCGGTCAACATTTCCATGTAAGGCTGCCTCGTGCAGTGCAGTCCTCCGTGCACATTACAAACATTCACTTTAGAACCATGCTCAATCAACCTCTCTGTTAATCTAGCACAGCTTGCATTATTTAATGCAATATTACCTCTGTTGTCTGCTGTGTTGACATCTGCCCCAGATTTTAGCAGCAGTTCACAGTTATCATAATCTCCTTTCACAGTGCACAAGAGAAGTCTGCCCCACTTCGTCTTGAGCGTTGATATATTCTGGACGTAAAGCCAAGAACTCCTCTATGCTCTGCCCATCAGAAATGGCTGTTAAAAAGTTAACTCTTTGTTTTATATCCGACATGGTTTTCTATAGAAAATCGATTGACTGTGCTATTAGCAAACAAATCAATCTTGAACACAAGGACATTGTCCCGACTTCTACCTTCTTAACTTTCGAACTAAGATTTCAAAAATCCCTCACTTCGCATACACACAACTTTAAAACCAGCGCAATTAACCACATGAGCAGACTATAGCTATTTTAGATGTGCGTTTGTGTTGTAATGAGGGGAGATACCCTGTACATGTATCTTACACCATAAATGGTATATACATCTGATCCAGAAGTGTAGCTTCAACTAACGAGAACAAACTGAGAGCGTCAGCTTGCTCAACCAAAGAGAACATCCCAGCATACAAGACACATCGATTCAATGTTGGGCCAATGTTGGCCCACCGTCTACGACGTTGGCCCAACATTGGTCCAACATTGAATCGATGTGTCGTGCTTGCTAGGATCGTGCTGATTCATTACAGCGTGCTGTAATAAATAAACCCAGTAACCATAACCCAACCATCACCAAATTAGCCTTACATAGGTGCGCACTCATCTGTAGACCGAACAGCAAACACGAGACGTTGAAACAGTGTTGTTTTAACCATTAAAGCGCTGCACCTTTTTTTGCATATACCATGGAGACCAAATATTTTTTTAATTTGAAATCATCATAAATGTCTTAGTTAGCTCATTCCAGTTCATTTGAATACCTATGTTACGGGTCTACGGCAATTAGAAATAGTTTTACTCTTACAGTGAGGGGGTCAACTTTAGACTAAAGTCGACCCCGTGAGGGTTAATGTTGGTCCACCGTATTTGACGCTGGCCCAACGTTAAGACAACGCTGGCTCAACCAAGGAGAACATCGTGATGATTATTACAGCGTGCTGTAATAATCAACCCAGCAAACCAACCGTCACCCAAATTAGCTTTATAAATCAACTCAAATCGAATCAAATACAATTTTATTACCATATTATATCCGTACAGGATCCAGGGTATATAGGCCTACATTACTAGTGGTAAAACGTATCAGAGTTAAATACATAATAATATAAAAGCTACCCGCGCCAAAACCAGAGACAAAAAAAGCTTACTTATTATTATGAGTAGTATATAGGTAAAATACGCTCTGGAAAGAGTAGCAACCTACAAAATAACTACAAGTAGAACATTTTTTACATACATCGCTATTATAGAATTTACACCCTTAGTTTAAAATGCATGGGCCAGCATCAGCTCGTGAAACCGTCGCATGGCCAACAACACGCCATACTAATATATTAAGTTGTTTCCTACGACTACCAACACTCAGTATCAACGAGCACTTAGGAACCCCCTGGCAACCTCGCTGTTGAGATCAGACTATAGAGGCCGCGGTAATATTCTTAGTATGGTACGTGTACTTGCAGATGGTAGGTGTACTTGCAGTTTATATACATATCGTATACACATGTAGGCTATATATGTAAGCTATATAGATACAAATATAGTCATCGAATAAAAACTAGCATTGTGATTTTCTTAAGTTAAAAGCATTATGTACAACTCATGCACATGCACAGCCACTCGCCCGCGCGGATTAAACAAGATTTTAAATTGTGTGGTGGCCTCTTTAAAATATGGTAAATCCGTTACAAAATCATCAAACAATGTTTACGCATATTTTCAAATACAGTACATTTCAAAAGAAAATGTTTTATGTCTGCAATAGCTACATTACAAAATGTAAATATACGTACGCTTAATGATAATTTCGTATTCCAAACTCAATGTTCCAAACTCAATATGGTCGCTTACTCTTAATTTTGTGAACTTAAAGTTCCATACAACTTTTGGTAATTTGCCACAGTAGTGTATTTAAGTGTATGTCCTCTATATGTACGCAGTTTATTTGCGGTGCCCATCTTGACATTATCTTCTAATAGCGTGGTGTGTATGCGTTGATTTAGTTGATCGCTCAGTCCTTGTCTAAATTGCTCAATATTTAGCATATTTGAATTTAAATGCCAGGCATTTCGTCAGCCATTTCTTTCCAATGTGGTTCTAATGCAGGTTGACCACGCTCTTTTATTACATTGATTCAACTCCATGTAAGCCTGTCTTAATATATTATCATTGAAAAATGTAGAGATACGCTGCCAATACTTAACGATGTGTATTTTTATGTCTATTTCCATTGTAGATCGTCATAGCTCTCGACGAGCCAAAATATTACTACAGGTGTCAGTTAGTCCCAATATGTTTTTAAAACATGAGGATCACGTGCAATAGAATTTCTCCATCCAGTCGTCGGAGCACAAGCTTCACAATTATAGAATAAAATTGGTTTGATTTAAGCGTCGAAAAGTTTTAGAGCTGTTGTGGGTTTAATTGAGAAATCTCGATTCCGTATAAATCCTTTCTTAATAATAATACAGTGCTGAGCTGGCTTTTTGTGATTGTCCGCTCTGCGTGGGTGTAAAGACTCCGCTGGGGACGAAAACAATTCCCAAGTAGACAAACTTGTCTACTGTCTCCAAGGTAATATTGCTGTATGTGAAGGTCTCCGCTATTATTCTGCCAGATTTGTTAAAAATTATTATCTGTGTTTTATTGGTGTTGACTACTAATCCCCACTGCAAACTATATGCTGCCATGCCATTAATGAGACGCTGCAAATCTTCTGCATTGTTAGCCATCAATACCACATTGTCTTCAAAGAGGAGACTTGATATTTCTTTATTTCCAATTAAAATCCCATGACCATCCTTTTTTAGAAAATCTTCCAGGTCATTAATGTGAATATTGAATAAAAGTGGACTTAGTGGACACCCTTGTTTTAGACCAACATATTGCGGGAAAGTATCAGCTACGTCATCCGGTAATTTAACGGCAGACTCTAGGCCCGAATACATAGAATTTATCACATTTATTGCGGACAGTGGAGCTCCTGTTCCCACGGAGAACAGGGGCTCTGGGGGAGCCGTTGTGTGTGACATACCAAAAGCAGTGAGCTCTCTATCATACCACTGCATGAGTCAAAAAAACACGGTTGACGTTTGACGGATATCGGTTGAACTCCTGTTCCCACAGAGAACAGGGGCTCTGAAAGGGGTGACAGTTAACTCGTACCCATGTCAACTCGCCCCATGTCAGGTCGTACCCATGTCAACTCGTACCCATGTCAACTCGTACCACCAATAGATGTCAGCTTGTACCGCAAGTGATGTCAACTCGTACCACAAGTGATGTCAACTCGTACCCAACAAGTCAGGTATCAGATGATGGTACAAGTTGACATCTCTTATCACACAACGGATGTCAACTCGTACCTATGTCAACTCGTACCACTCATAGATGTTAACTCGTACCATGATTATATGTCAGCTCGTTCCAAAGTTAATTCCGGAGGACATTGAATGTAGGTTACATATAAGAGCCTGTTTGGATTATGTTATTTATGTATTACATGTGTTAGGGCATGTTCAGCTTGCAATTAAATTTAATTTAATGACATCATCATACAATGATAAAATATACCTACAAGAAATTGATGTCATTTTATAAAGTGTAACTAGACAAAAACATGAAATGAATGGGTTTTTAGGCTGTTTTATTATGGCTATGCCATTTAACATGATTTTAATTCTGTATGTGATATCGGTGTCATCCCATCTGGGCGAGGGGCATCGGGGCGTATGGTATTTTCACTGGGTGATCTGGGCGATGTGTGATCTGGGCGCATGATGTATATAACTACGCATAATTAATATATATACTTCCACTTAAGCACTCCCAACAAAAGGTATATTGCATATAATAGTAAGCCCATGCAAATTTTGTGTTTTGAGCAAAAAGTGACTTTGATAATCATGAAAATGTAATTTCAAATGAGGAGCAGGGCGCTTACCTTATAATACATACATTAAAGCACACAGCTATATATATATATATATATGAACGTGATGGGTATTGTATTAAATAGTAAAAAAATACTATTATAGTTACGTGTGGGATGAATTACACATTATCACCCTTCGTTTAACTTATTATAGGGAAAAAATGTGATCATAGCAATAAATATCATATCTTCATACATATTTCACAAAGTTATGCTCCTTGTCTGAATTAAGCTCCTTGTCTGGTTTATTCGAACTTTGCTTCAGTTATTTCAACGATATCCTCTATAAAAACAAAGTCACCTAATTGAACTACAATGTATATGTTTGCGGCGTCACGTTTTAATTGTGCGATAATTATAATGATCTGCTCATACTATAAAGTTTGAGTGAATGAAGGTGTGGTCATCCAATTAAGAGGTGAATAGCGGGCGGTTTGAAACAACAACTTCAAAGATAACAAAATAATGAGATAGCTTTTTAAAATGCAAGTCCATTAAATAATGCCAAATATTCTATTGACGATATACCTCGATAAATATAATAAGCGGAACATTATTTGCCAACCACCGACAAATCAAAAGTAAAAAATTAAAAGAATAATTACGAAAAAAGAAATAATTTAACGTATAGCGTGTTTATTCAATATAATAGTTTGTATAATTATATAGCATTGAATTATAGTATTGATTAACCCTTTCAGGCCTGAATTTACCATTGTCATCTTCATCCACTACAAGCCGCGAATTGCTGTCGCAATTCTCGACTTGTAGTGGATGAAGATGATTTGATGTGGTTTACAAATTAAAGAAAATTGCCATGAATTGGTAAACCAGTTTCATGGAAATATTCATTCTAAAACCCTTGGTTGTAGGAAAATTGAATCTGTTTTCAGGGATGCAAAATGATGCTTTAATGAATCGTGAGGGTTTAAAGGGTTAATATGTATGAACAATCCTGCGGATACAAGTCAGAAATTCTTCAAGTTTGCTGTGCCATCCCTCAACTTGATTGTTTGTTCGTGTCACTGTATAAATATATATATGTATAAAATATCAAGGTCTGCTTCAGTTTTATTTCACGTTTTTCGCGGTCATTTTTGTGCTTGAAGTACTTACTATGATCTACTCTGCAAGTAATGTGTGACTAGGTACCCGTCACTAGTAGGTGTTTGCTAGTACACAGAAAGTGTGACTTAGATGGTGGTAGGGCGTAAACATGGTAAACGGGTTAACAGGATTACGTTACAATACAATACAATACAATAGTTTTTATTGAGGGTTCCAAAAGAATCATGTCAATATGCAAGATATGCCAGTCAGATGCCCGGTAAAACAAATAGTGTTATCAACATTATTATACACAATATTATATACATTCGAGTAAAACATAACGAAATAATCTACATAACACAATTGCTTTCAAAAACATAACTTCTCCATAATTGACAATATTGATCGTTTAATCTAGTTTTAATCATATTTTGACATACATTTAGACTGACATTTAATGTTTGATTAAACCAGATAACTGAATAACCACATTTATTCATTGTGTTTTCTAAAAACATTATCCAACTATTATGATAAAAGCGTGACAAATGTATATTATATAATAATTTATACAAAATGGTGCTAAGTTTGGTCTTCGTAGTTGATAATCACTCTACGGCAATGGTGATTGAATCTCACAATTAGCAAACTTCAACCTTCCATTTAGAAATAGTGCAGTGATTTGATTTGTTCCCTTATTTCAGACTGCGTGGAGCCTGCCGCTTCCCCTTTCCTGTCGTTAACTTTCCACGTCCGATATCTCAAAAAAAGTCTACAAAAACCGCGCCATCCTGTCATCAGTAATTTCCAGCCGACATCTAAATACGGTCTTAACTGTAAGATCCCGGATAAAGTGTAAACACTGCCATATCTCACGTACCCCAGAAAATAGGATACATTGAAACAATATTGGTTTAGTGTTGGTCCACCGTCGTAGACGGGTGACCAACATTAAACCAGCATTGTTGCAATGTATCTTGCTTACTGTGATGCAATCCCGCGATAAAACACCGAGACTTAACGAGTCAGAGAATGATCGGGGAAAAACAGCGCTTCACGGGGGGGGGGGGGGGAGTGGGAGTAATGTGCGAAGTGAATTGATCTTGTCCAATTAGCCACAGTTCACCTGCGATGTCTCCCGGTCCTGATTTTGGCTCGGCTACAGGGATCCTGGACCTCCGTGATAGGCCGCCTAATTGTCCCGTCAGTCCATCTCTATCCACCGCCACCGCGAACCATCATCTGTTAACACTCCCATTGCTAAAGGCGTTTATTATGCACTAAAATGGCAAGGATTTATAAAAGGAAACATCGCCAAAACTTTAGAGTGTATATTTGAAACTCAGATATCCGCAATAGTTTCTGTATGTATTTTTCTCCCCTTGAATGTGGGTCTCGCTCCCGCGAGACCCACATTCAAGGGGATAAAAATTCAATTAGCTATTTCGGGGATGCGATGGTTAATTCTTGCAGTAATCCCACCTATCGGGATCTAAGCATCCGGCTGTCACCCGATGAGGCATCCAGCAATAATGCCCGTCATCCACATCCAGATTTTGGCGCCACCATTACTTTGCAATGCCTTTTCCGGGAAGCTTCATTCGGATTCACAGTACCCCTTTTAAGGCATACAACTTTTTAACCCTTTCAGCGCGGCGACCGTCTTTATACGTCAGATTCTGACGTGCGACAGTCTTTATACGTCAGATTCTGACGTCTGTAGACGTCAGATTCTGACGTATAAAGACGGTCCCCGCGCTGAAATAATCAAACTATTTCTAATGGTCGTAGACCCATGACATAGGTATTCAAATGAAACGGAAATGAAACCATTTATGGTGATTTCAAATTTAAAAAACCCGTTGGTTTCCATGGCTTATGCAAAAATATTTCAGCGTGGTAGGGCTAAGTAAGCATTGATATTCAATTATCCTGATTTTAAGTGAAAATGAAATGAGGTGCATCTGCATCACATGTAATGCGCATTATACTTTGTATTGAAATTTCCAGACGCGATGTAGACTGAAGCTTTATTAGATTTTCTAAAATTATATAGAGCCGGACCTTGATATATGATGACAATATATCACCATCCAAACTTAATGTAGTTGTGGCGTGCAAGCGGCAGTAACTACTTACTTGCCAAGTGCTCAGTTGCAACCTTTTGACTTCACACAGCAGCAATAATAATAATAATAATAATAATAATAATAAACTTCTATAGCGCCTAAATCCTCGGTGATCCGAGCTCAGAGGCGCGACAAACATAATCGTAATCCGACTGATAGTTCCAAAAACCGTTTGCGTTTGTCGTCTGGGCCAACCGGACCATCGAGGATTTAAGTCGGAAAAGCCTGACCAAAAACATGCGTTTTCAATTTCTTCCGGAAACTAATAAATAGTGTTTTCGCAGAGCGAATTTCTAAAGGAAGTTCATTCCAAAGTCTAGGTGCGGCAACAGAAAAGGCCCTGCTGCCTACCGCGGTTCTGACCCGCGGAACATTCAGCTGATCTAGATCACAGCGTTGACATAGAGCTCTAATCAATATGTGGGGATAGTAACATTACGTTTAAAACATGAAAAAATATTTTGCATAAATTTAGAATAATAGTGCAGTTGATACGAGCATATACCACCCAGCTTGAGATGATCAATGCTTTTGTGTCGTACCGTGTTATTTCTGGTTTTCAGATGGCCTTCTAATACGGATGGTTCTCAGACGTCATTTCCTGCCTGTCAATGGTATCCATTGCTAATAAGACAAAATAATGATTACTGTCTTGGGAAGTGAATGCATTCGGAGGACATGTGATTTTGCCTATATTTCACCTGTCCTTACAATTATTTATTAATAAGTTGTCTGATTTTTCTCGACTCTGAGGCTGTAATAATTACCTTCAGCAAATTATAATGCTAATTTGTATCTTCTTCTTTTTGTTCTATTATAGCCATTGAGATGTTGCAGCGTATTGGCTTACTTTTCAAGTAAAAAGTTACTGGCTTTGAAGAGCTAAATTATAGAGGCATAAAGCCTACCGTCGGTCACAACGGCCGATGAGGTTGTTTCTATTTAAAAAAATGCTTAAATGACGTCACTCATACTTTTCATATAATATTGTAGCGGAAATTAAATTCTTCTGCATTCACAACAGCTGATATTATTACATACCGTTTGAATTTGGTGAATTGTGCGACGTTTATGGTGCTGTATTAATATATTTTACGTCGACCCAATTATGAGTTAATGTCAGCTCACCGTCTGGGACGCTGGTCGAAGGTTATGTTGGGGAAGCGTTGTAAACAGTGGTCCAACATTAAGCTAACATTGAGCACATGTTTAGCCCCTACAGCGCGGCGATCGACTTTAGTCGTCAAAATCTGACGTCTAATCTGACGTCTAAAGGCGATCATGGCACTGAAAAAAATTTATAATGGGCGTAGGCCCATAACATAGGTATTTAAATGAACCGAAAAGATCTAACTAATGCATTTATGATGATTTCAAATTGGAAAAACTTTAGTCTCCATGGTTTAAAGACAAATAATTCAGCGCTGCAAGGGTTAAGCACGGGTTGAAGCTAGTAAACGTATAATTCATTAACGCGATATTGACGGTTTATGTCCACTTCACACTCATTGATGTTATGAACCGTATTTTTTGACTGGCCATGGTTCAGGAACTCCTCTGTCATGTGAAAGAGGCACTCAGCATGTTTTTGTACTGCCAGCAATAAAGATGGTCCATGTAATTGGTTAAATATCTACGACGCTGTCTCAACAGTGACTCAACTTTGAGTCAAAGTACCTAGTTCTACTTTTCTGAGTGTAGCTGCCAACTTAACCCTTTAACCGCCGGTGCCGCATATATTCGGGTTTTCATTTTTTATTAGCACATTAAGTACCACCTTTTAAACATGTTAAAGATAAAATGTGACATCAATCAGCAATATTTGAAAACAGTTGACCTACATTCTGTCAAATCTGAATAATTTTCACTCAATCAGATTGAATTATTTGGCGGTTAAAGGGTTAACCTTTATCATCCTGTAGCGAGAATTGTATATGGTGAGCCTTAGCTGATCTAAAGGCATTGTTCCATCGTCTTCATTCCAAGTGAGCGTCTGGCTGACTCTGTAGGTGTCACTCACTCCTCTCATCAGTCTTATGGACTAATGGCTGGACGATTAACCCTTTGACTTCCAGGCCGGGGTGCATGCCAGGATCCAGATATACTGGTGTACGAGTTCTATTTTTCGTCATTTGAAGCTGGAATTGCTAACGCAATTTCCAGCTTCAAATGACGAAAAATACATAAATGTAGTATATATTTGACAAAAATTTGTGTCATTTTATGGTTAAGTTCATTGACGAATGACGACGGAAATTTCCGTCATGTATGGTAGTGAAAAGGTTAACGGTTACGGACGGTGGTTAATTGTTTGCGGATGATCCATGACAGCGGGTAGATTAACTGGCGGGAGGCTGGGTGCTGTCAATTGCCGGCAGCTGCATTTTCTGGCAGATTGATCAGGGTGACTTTAACAGAAAACGGATGCAAATGATAAAAAGAGAAGATACGTTCGATGATGTAGGCTGTCTGCTCACAAAGCCGGTCTGCTACCAGCTGATGGCTGTCTGCTTTTGCCTAACTACAACTTCTTGCTGATGAAAACATAATATTATTCTCTTGTCATCTCACCTTCATCATGTTCATGTAGTCAAACTGTGTGAGCATTGTAATATCATTTATTGTGACGTTTTTGAGGAACAAACGTTGACAGTTTTAGACATAATTATTTCTCTATTTTTTCAAATGTACAGGTTACAACTGGTAAATGCGATGTGTGTTCCCCTGCGTCAAATTAATACCATTTACATCCGATTTCATGGATTTAAATGTTTAAAAAGACAAGGTTTATTCTCAGTTAACACGTGGCGTTTGCCCAATGTTGGTTTATTGTTGGTCCACCGTCTTCGACGCTGGCCCAACAAGAATTCAACATTGGGTAAACTTCACGAGCTTGCTGTGCTACTGTGTCCACGTCACAGTACTTGACCTCAAAGTGTGACATGTACCCTCCATCATTCCAAAGATGTGAGTCCTTGAGACGGGAACCCTGAATTCGACCTGTAATAATTCATTGGCATAATCATGATAATCTGACAATGGCTCTGATCATTCGATGAATACCAGTACGAATCTGCAAAGCCAAAACGCAGCAACTTCTCACTTTAATTGTAAGCATTTACTGCATTTTAGGCTTACACGTCAGTAGCTGTTGTGAATGCGGAACACTTTTATTCCAACTACAATGCGAAAAGTATGTATTAAGCAATTCACAATGAATTGTTTTTAATAATAGTCTTATCATGCTTATTTGCCGTTGTGTCCGACGATAGGCTTCATGTCTTTATAATTTTGTTCTTCAAAGCCAGTAACTGTTTATTTGAAAAGTAAGCCATTACTCGAAAAAATCACAATGGATATAATAGAAGGAAAAAGGAGAAGATACAAATTACCGTTATAATATGCTGAAGGTAATTATTACAGCCTCAGAGTCGAGGAAAATCAGACAACTTATTAATAAATAATTGTAAGGACAGGTGAAATATAGGCAAAATCACATGTCCTCCGAATGCATTCACTTCCCAAGACAGTAATCATTATTTTGTCTTATTAGCAATGGATACCATTGACAGGCAGGAAATGACGTCTGAGAACCATCCGTATTAGAAGGACATCTGAAAACCAGAAATAACACGGTACGACACAAAAGCATTGATCATCTAAAGCTGGGTGGTATATACTTGTATCAACTGCACTAAATAACGCTATATCCATATACTGCGCAACGCGAAAACGCAGTAACTGCTCAATTGAAAAGTAAGCAGTTACTGCATTTTGATTTTTCAGGGCAGAATTACTTTTTAGCTAATTTACAAGGTGATGATATTATCATATTCATTATGTCTAGGCCCGGGTCTAGATCATTATAGAAAATGTGAGGAAGGTTAACTTATGTTTCAGTCTATTTCGCGATTGGCGTTTTGCGTATTAAGGGTGTATTAATGAATCATCGTCAACATAATTTCCAAAATAAATAATAAAGAGTGAAAATAATGTTCTCTGTATACCCATTTCTTGATTAGAAAATCGAATACAAAATCATAGCTGTTGATGTAGCATTATTAAAATGTTCTTCATCAACAATTATCAATCTTATTTCGAAGTCATAAATCCGGTGGGTGATTGTAACGCCGGATCCCTGGACCACAAAGATGAATAAATAACCGGGCTGCAGACACCGGCACGTAGAAAGTGAAAAGGTCACACTTTGAGGATCACCGGCTTCAGACAATTATTTCAATACGTCTGTCATTTTAGCCCTGAATGGCACAATCGTATCCAGAGTTCTTCACAGAGTTAGTGATCCGGGTCAGCGGTCAGAAACCAGCGTGAATGACTGCCTGGCAATCAGAGCGTGATTAGAGCAACCAGGCAGCTTTGTCAAGCCAAGGCCGGCTCAAATGAAAGAGTGCATTTAGCCTAAGTTTATGAGCAGGGCACCGAGCAGTGCATTGAGTAGAGCACAGACGAGGGCACCAAGGAGAGCAGATTGTTATTCTTCTTTGTGGCAGGCGGGCACTGTCGAATCCTGCATTGTCCCTTCAGCTGTACTTCCTGAAGCATTGTCAAGATCCAGACAACAAAAGATGGCGACTGAACGCCGCCTCAACGCTGGCCCAGAGACACATACGTTGGCCCGTCGTTGCATCGACGTTTCAAATCGGAACAACATCGTACAATGCGTCTCTAACATCTCCAGAAATAACTACAATATTTACTGGCTTTTGGCTTTGCACCAGTACAGTGCGATAACGTATCTTTAATTACCACACAGGGGGTTATATTATGGGCCTATTCCCATGTTGACTTGGTGATGCTCTTTATTACAAGTTGAAGATGTAAAACTCTTGATGTCAAGTAGTAACACACAGTCCTCAGCTTACAATGTCTGGATCCACAATAAAGACTCATCACCACGCACTTTCCACACGAACAAATGCCATTATTCTGCTCTGCAAAGCTATAAGGCAGTATCTGCTTACTTGTAAAGTGAGCAGATACTGCCTTTTGGCTTTGCACGGCAGTATTGGCAGTTGTAACCGGTGCATTAACCTTTACAGCTCTAGTGATATATTAGTTATTACTAAAGGGGTTCTCGCTGCATTTTCCGGACAGATGGATATAGCAGGTTGAACGTTGTATAGGCCTACGTGTAGTAAGACCGTAATTATAATTAAAGGGACATGCCCAAGTCTAAAATCATAAAAAAAATCGGTGATTTTATTTTGGCTTCTTAATATGACCATATGATGTTTGACCATAGACTAGAACAGCAAAATTTTTTTAATTTTTGTGCTGCGCACTTACCAGCTAGGATAGATATAGAGACGAAATTCCCGTATTTCTTATTATTGACATGGTTGTCAATAATTAGAAATCAGGAATTTCGTCTCTATATCTAGCCTAACTGGTGAATGCACAGCACAAAAATTAAAAAAAAACTTTTGCAGTTCTAGTCTATGGACATGTTTACATCATATGGTCATATTAAAGATGCTTCTTGGGATAAGACATTTTCAATTTTGTCAATTTTGAAAATTTAATTTATATGAAGCTATTTAGCCTACTGATTTTAACTAAAAATACAAAAAAGTCAAAAAACAATTTTAGTGAAATAGATATATTACCAGGTCGTATATTGCCATGTAAACAAAACAAGTCAGCAATATACATCACTTTTCACCACATATTCCCACGTCTTGGACGGCGAGATCACAGCAATCGCCGCTAATTGGTGTCTTATAGTCAGGACATGAGAAGATACACCTGCAACACTGATTGTATGCCCAACGCTGGGCCGACGGCATGAACATGTGGCCCAATGCTGTAGAAACATTCAACTGTCATTTAGCAAGTGTTTATGTATACAAAAAGTTTGTTTGGGTTTTAAGCGGTTTCATAGAAATGTTGATAAAAAATATTTTAAAAAATCTAAAAACTCTGAAAAAAATAAAATCATGATCTACTTCACTACTTCATTACAAAATAAAAACGAAAATTGATGTCATCCCAAGGAGCTGCTTTAAAAAAACAAAATAAAATCACCAATTTTTTGATGATTTTAGACCTGGGCATGTCCCTTTAAATCGCAACCTCGCTTATTTCACGGGCTACCATTGATTGTCATTATGAGTCTGCCGTACGAATAGTCACTGCGTAATAATTAACCTTCTTGAAATTACCACATACACATTGATAAATCTGTAACGTAGGGACATTTTATATGACATATATATCCTCAAGTTTCAAAAATTATTTGACCGATAATTTGGCTGTGGATAACGTGATGATTTTTGTTTTGATTGTCAGTGCTGACGTACACAGCCAGCATCATTAGGCCTACCAATAATTTGTATTGCTTGAAGTGAACATAACAGTATTCTCGCGGTGTCTCTGTTCAGATAATATCGTCGCCTCGGAGCTAAAGGATCCTATCTGACACTCGTTAGAGTGGCAGATAGGATCCTTTAGCTCCGAGGCGACGATATGTTTTTATAAATACCCCGTTAGGTGAGCTCGTCGTCGTCACAATGTTGGGAGACGTCTTGTCCAACATTTTTGGTCCAGCATTGGACCGACATTCCGTATTGGTGGGATAGAAATGTCTGCAGACGCCTGCGACGTGGGGGTTATATAAATAAATCAGGAATTAGTCACGATGTCCGTCACAACCTTGTCACATTGTCCAATCAATAACACGTCAGAGTATTTGTGGTTTTCCTCTTATATGCTATGTTATTCCTTATAAAGTATAAGATCATTATTACATGTGTTTAAATAATCCCCATTATTCATAGGATTCATAATTCAATAATTCACGTTTGCGATTTTTTGAAGTGGTTATTTTATAATGTTTTACAATCTAATAAAATCACCCACCTATATTGTTAGTTAATATATCCTTTGTTATGATATATTTTTCTCTGATATATCTTTTCCACATATAATGGCCAACATTCACCTTCTCTTATGTAACGCTAATTGTTTTATTCTAGTTATTCAGAGTACTATCAAAAACGTTAGGGCGATAACAGAAGTATAAAAATGATTAAATAGCAACATTAATTTTATCACATAAAGCAACGCTCTGTATGAAACAGAACATTGTGTAGATGTGCATTTTGTTTTTAAATTGAAATTTATTTGAATTCTTCAAAAACTCGCACTACTCAAAAATTCTTTTAATGATTTACGATGTCACTTTAAATTAGTCACAACAAGTTTTGATTTATGAAACTAGAAACAATTTATGTTAGTTAGCGTCATGTGCAGCACTACCGGATAAACTGGTAAAGTGTTACAGAAATATGTGCTGCCCTCAATGAAATCAATTATGTTCCGGATTTCTTTTCAGCGTTATTTCTTTCACGAAATTGTTCTTTGCTCGCACATAATTGATGTGAATATGCCGCTAATAAGACCCAAATCAATAACTTGATTCACCTTTGGTTCGCCTATTTCACATCAAAGCAATAGCTTATCGACCACATACTTCTCCTTCACCGATAATGTATTGATGTTGGCACTAGAAAAACATTAGACAATCTATACTTATTTAACATTCTGTTCGTCCAAGTGCCTATGTGAGCAGGGAATTATGAATTGTCAGAGTAATTGGCATTTTAGATTTGGACGGTGATAATTGTAATTTTTATTTAATATATATAATATAATGGATTCAAAGATAATTATACATATAATATGCTTTCGCAAAACTTGACATAGAGCCTGAGTATTCTGGCGTGAATACCCAAAGGCAGTAACTACTTTCTTTGAAATCTAGCATGTACTGCTTTTTTGTTTGGAATGGCAAAATTGTATACATTAGTGATTTGGTTATTTCCCTTTTGTTGTCAAGAAAATCAAGAAACCAAACACAACCAACTGGAAAGGGCTGTCGTTCTTTCCCAGCCGACATTGTATTACAGAAAAATGGCCAGCATGATTGTTTTTTGTGGAGCTTAACGAGCTTAATAGAGACCTCCTCGAGCTTCATCAATATTTGAGGGAATTCTTCTGTTCCATTCTCTCAATCCGGGAAGGTGATTCAAACTAACGTTTCACAGCGGAACAACATTGGGTGAATGTTGTGTCATGCGTCTGTTCTAATATTTACTACACTCGTTCCAATTCCTCATGCTGTTTTATATGCCTCTGGAAATGAACGGAAGTCGTTATTGTCTTAATCGTTGGTCGTTATGTTCTTCTGATTTCAACCCCTACAACATTCATGTGTATTATACCGGCATGCAAATCCGAAATACAGTAACTGGTTTATTAGTATTGTCCAGTTGTTGACTTTGGGCTTTGCATAGCAGTACAGTATAGACCATCCCAGCTAACACGACGTATTGACTCAATGTTGTTTTAATGTTGGGCCGACGTCGAAGACGGCGGGTCAACATTGAATCAACATTGGGTCAATGCCTCGTATTTGCTGGGATATGCGTTTTATAAGCACTAGAGATGAATTGAACAGTTATATGCTCCAACACTAATAGCCTACATGTATTGTCTGTCACTTCAAGTTGGGGATCGCGGTAGCGAGGCAATATAATTTCAAGTGATATCAAAATTTAATTTAATTATTTACAGGGTGGTCTATCCTTTTCTCTCTGTCATCCCTTTTTACGAAGTATTGTATCTCTTATTTTTATCTTCTGTGAGATTACACAATAACGACGCGGAGTATTTTAATGCATGGTATTGCTAAAACCAATCTCTTCAGTCCAGGAATTTATTTCTCGTTCAATTTCCTCATTTTGTAGGTAAATAATTATTGTTTTTTATTAATTCATATTACAGAAGCCTTACAAATGCTATGATTTGCATTTAACAAGACAAGACAAGGCAGGACACATTTATTACGTCGGTTTAAAAAGAATATGTACATAATTGCAACAGCTTATAACTTCATGTACATATACATATTGCAACAGTTTTTAACATTTAAAAAATATCATTATGTACACTATTAAATCATGTATAGATTTATTGAACATTTTTTTATAATAACACTTATAAATTTGTCAACAGGAAAGTGTGGCGTCTCCGTTTCTGCTTCTTATTGAGGATAATGCGAAGAAAAATGTTTTAAATTCCCTCGCCATTTTATCGAGCACGCTTATAGCCCGTTTATCACGTTGGCTAAACGCTTGGTCAGCTGCGTTTAAAGTTGGGCACGTTTTTAGACGACGTGGGCGGGGGCCCTAGGGTAGTTGTTAGCACCGCTGCCTTTCACGCCAGAGTTCGGGGCTCGGTTCCCGGTCTAGGTGGTTTGAAAGAAACACAAATGTTTCTTCCCCATCCACGTGTGAAAGTCAGTATTGTGGGGAGCCTCCGTGACCGAGAGGTAGCGTGCTCGGCCTCAGACCGCCAGGACTCGAATTTCGAATCTTGTGTCTGGAGGACAGTGTCATCTTAATCATCTCACCATCCTCAGGAGGTTCTCCTGGCCCAGTTTAGCCTATATGTGCACAAAGGTGGCCTAAAGCCCGACTCATTTCATTTCATTTAGACGACGTATTAATTTGTTTTGCACCAAATAACTTCCGACTCATTCCCACACATGCGCAGCAGTTGAAGGCTCTATTGTTATGATTCCTTTCAATACAACATTAATTAATTATGTATTTCGCATCTAATCGACTTCAATTAATCATGGATAACAGCTTCTAACAATGGCACGGTGGAAATTGATTCGCTTTAATACTGATTATAATCCTATTGAAACCAGAAGACTACTTCATAATGTTTGTTCTAAAAAATTGGAAAATATTACATTGACATGATGTTTTTCTGTGTACCGTCAAAACACGATATGATGACCAACATTAAAATATTAAAACAGTATTGAGTTTAGATCTCTTGTTTGCTGGCAGCCAGGGTTACTCTGACACAGTTTTTAAATGTTGCACTACACAGACCTACGCGTAATAACAACTCGCGACATCATTGTTTACGTCTCTGTTGTTTTTAAGTATTTCACTTGCTTTCAAGCGGCTCTCATCTCACTTAAAATTTTACAACAGCAATGCTTAATTTTGGTTTATCTCAGCGCAATATCACGAATCAAGATTTAGTAAAAACACGTTATAGGATCTGTCTCTCGGGATTGTTGTGCTGAGGCCAAAGGGGGGCTTTCCCTTTGTGAATCATAGCTCACCTCAAACGGCTCTCCCTTTTGATGTGTGTCTTTGTGTGTGTGAGTGGGGGGGGGGGGGGTGGGGGTGATGTGCGCGAGAATTTTATGCGCATTGGAGCTTCAGATAAATGCATACATATTTTACTTATATTTGATTGTGTCACTAGTGCTAACTTAAAATCAAATACAAATAGCACGTAGTTATGTAGCACTTAAAGAGATACAGTAGAAAGAATGCGTTCCTTTGTTGTCAGAATTGAGTGTGTAAATAATTAGTGGTACTTTACAGTTTGTATTGTCTGTGCAGACTGGCTGGCATTTTACAAACTGATAGTGTCGTATATTGCATATGAGATCCTGTATTTTTAGCATAATATTATTGTCCTTGTGCTTTTATAAGCTCATACGAATTAATCGAACAGTAATGCCGTCAGTCAGTTGAATGATTTGAATACATAATAATTGTGTTCATTTATCAAGTACTTCTGAATAGCTTACGTGTTATTTCAAGAGCTCGAAACAAAACAGGATAGAACTTTGCACTAAGTTGAAAAAAATAGTAAAAACCCCATATAATTAGCATGGAAAATGTTGTCTACTTGTCAATAATTTAGTTTCAATATCGAGAAAGAGAATATGAGCCTAAGTTACTAAGAATATGATATTATTTGCGCAATGGAAAAAAGGACACAATTTAGTTGGTGGTTTCGTTTGCTTTATGGTTTAGGCTGGCGTCACTCCTGTACAGCTGGTGATCACATCTAAAAGACTTGCTAATGTTTTTTGAAATCATCAGAATATTAGTGTATCGCTAGGTGGAAGTGATGACCTCTTTATCTTTACTTCTTTATGATGTATCGTTTTATATCAATTAGATGGGTGATGATGAGTGATACTAGAAAAATGCTGAGCCTGCTCTCGTATACGATATTGTGTCTGGATTGAATAAAGCAAATTACTCATTTGTAGCACAATAATTCAATCATTTGATCATTTCCGTGTGTTAAAACAACAAGGTCTGGAAGCTGCTTATATGAAATAGTGCTATAAACAAATGTTCACAATTATGTCCAGAAAACTCATAAAAAAATAATGTATAACACAACAAAGTTGATTATATATTTCATGAATGTGGCTTCATATAAACATTTAAATCCCACCTTTTGTTTATTTATATGATATGATTATGCTTTGTGTTATAATTGACGTTAATTGTTGTGTTTTAGCTGAGCGAGCTGAAGAATGGGTCCCGTGTCCCCAAGAGCTTGTAGCACAACCCATCAGCAAGACAGGTATGGACTAACTGTTTACTAAACCTTATTAGTATACATATATTACTATAACAAATAAGTCTGTAAATCCTTTGTATCTATGTCAATGTATGCCTTATGATCGCACTGTCGGTCAGTCAGTCAGTCAGTCAGTCAGTCAGTCAGTCAGTCAGTCAGTCAGTCAGTCAGTCAGTCAGTCAGTCAGTCAGTCAGTCAGTCAGTCAGTCAGTCAGTCAGTCAGTCAGTCAGTCAGTCAGTCAGTCAGTCAGTCAGTCAGTCAGTCAGTCAGTCAGTCAGTCAGTCAGTCAGTCAGTCAGTCAGTCAGTCAGTCAGTCAGTCAGTCAGTCAGTCAGTCAGTCAGTCAGTCAGTCAGTCAGTCAGTCAGTCAGTCAGTCAGTCAGTCAGTCAGTCAGTCAGTCAGTCAGTCAGTCAGTCAGTCAGTCAGTCAGTCAGTCAGTCAGTCAGTCAGTCAGTCAGTCAGTCAGTCAGTCAGTCAGTCAGTCAGTCAGTCAGTCAGTCAGTCAGTCAGTCAGTCAGTCAGTCAGTCAGTCAGTCAGTCAGTCAGTCAGTCAGTCAGTCAGTCAGTCAGTCAGTCAGTCAGTCAGTCAGTCAGTCAGTCAGTCAGTCAGTCAGTCAGTCAGTCAGTCAGTCAGTCAGTCAGTCAGTCAGTCAGTCAGTCAGTCAGTCAGTCAGTCAGTCAGTCAGTCAGTCAGTCAGTCAGTCAGTCAGTCAGTCAGTCAGTCAGTCAGTCAGTCAGTCAGTCAGTCAGTCAGTCAGTCAGTCAGTCAGTCAGTCAGTCAGTCAGTCAGTCAGTCAGTCAGTCAGTCAGTCAGTCAGTCAGTCAGTCAGTCAGTCAGTCAGTCAGTCAGTCAGTCAGTCAGTCAGTCAGTCAGTCAGTCAGTCAGTCAGTCAGTCAGTCAGTCAGTCAGTCAGTCAGTCAGTCAGTCAGTCAGTCAGTCAGTCAGTCAGTCAGTCAGTCAGTCAGTCAGTCAGTCAGTCAGTCAGTCAGTCAGTCAGTCAGTCAGTCAGTCAGTCAGTCAGTCAGTCAGTCAGTCAGTCAGTCAGTCAGTCAGTCAGTCAGTCAGTCAGTCAGTCAGTCAGTCAGTCAGTCAGTCAGTCAGTCAGTCAGTCAGTCAGTCAGTCAGTCAGTCAGTCAGTCAGTCAGTCAGTCAGTCAGTCAGTCAGTCAGTCAGTTAGTCAGATTGCGTGCGTGCTCGCCTGCCTGCGTGGGTGAGTGAGTGAGTGAGTGAGTGAGTGATTGAGTGAGTGAGTGAGTGAGTGAGTGAGTGAGTGAGTGAGTGAGTGAGTGAGTGAGTGAGTGAGTGAGTGAGTGAGTGAGTGAGTGAGTGAGTGAGTGAGTGATTGAGTGAGTGAGTGAGTGAGTGAGTGAGTGAGTGAGTGAGTGAGTGAGTGAGTGAGTGAGTGAGTGAGTGAGTGAGTGAGTGAGTGAGTGAGTGAGTGAGTGAGTGAGTGAGTGAGTGAGTGAGTGAGTGAGTGAGTGAGTGAGTGAGTGAGTGAGTGAGTGAGTGAGTGAGTGAGTGAGTGAGTGAGTGAGTGAGTGAGTGAGTGAGTGAGTGAGTGAGTGAGTGAGTGAGTGAGTGAGTGAGTGAGTGAGTGAGTGAGTGAGTGAGTGAGTGAGTGAGTGAGTGAGTGAGTGAGTGAGTGAGTGAGTGAGTGAGTGAGTGAGTGAGTGAGTGAGTGAGTGAGTGAGTGAGTGAGTGAGTGAGTGAGTGAGTGAGTGAGTGAGTGAGTGAGTGAGTGAGTGAGTGAGTGAGTGAGTGAGTGAGTGAGTGAGTGAGTGAGTGAGTGAGTGAGTGAGTGAGTGAGTGAGTGAGTGAGTGAGTGAGTGAGTGAGTGAGTGAGTGAGTGAGTGAGTGAGTGAGTGAGTGAGTGAGTGAGTGAGTGAGTGAGTGGCGTGTTATGTAGGCTACTATCGCAACATCCACAAGTCTAAAGCTGACACTCATAACTTACTTTTTTTTAAAGGAGTACGATGGATGTGTTATCGTGTGCTTATTACAACAGAAAGTTCTGCTCATCCTTTAGCCTTCTATATGAAAAAATTGTTGTGATTATATTAGTTAAATGAAAGTACGATAGGAGGGAGTCCTATCGTGGGTTGCGACGGTATGGATTTACATCTATTCTCAGTGTCCTGCACGATTATCGTTGGCTAATATTTCATTAACATCAAACGTCAGAGTCTCGTACATGTACACGATAGTCATGGTGTTATAAGATTCTACTAATATGGACAGACACAATATGTCTGTAAAAAAGCCCCATCTACAGACAACGCACGTTTGGCTTGGTTTTAGTATTGACGTCCGACACTCTCTCTAAGATTACACGCAATAAAAAAATGCAAAAAAGCTCTGGCGAAGGTCGACCACTAGTAAGATCTTCACAACAACTTTTTCGTTCTCAAAGCACCTGATATGGGCTCAACAATAAGTGCGCTTTGATTTCTTTTTGATTTCTTTTGTTTGGAAGCTTGATTAAATTTACATCTATCAAATTTTGACTTCTAGACTAAAAAGACATCACCGTTTATGTGTTTAATCTTGATTGATATGCCGTACACGATTGTAATGTTTGCATATTTTAGACCCAAACTCGCTACCCGTGGACTTACACTACGATGTAATAGTGGGTCTAGGAACGCTATGGTGACATATTCTGGTTAGTGACAACAAGGAATATCCCTATAGATTCCTTGGTGCCAATGATTAGACCTGACTCGTAGGTAATGGTGGGCGATTACCTATAGCGTTAGCTGCTCCTAATGTACTGCCAGAGATGTATCTTTGTACGACCTTTTTGTGACATAATATTTATGGTGTCAGTAGAGTAGTAGTTGGGCAGGCGTCTCTTGATGGGCTCCCAAATAGCCCTCTTCAAGAGGCAGCGATGACCTTCAACGACAGACAAATAGCTGCAGAACTGAGGCTGATTTTGCCACCACGGCATGGAATGAACAGACGTTCCGCCAAAATTACAAAGCGCAACCCAACATTATCTCGCTTCTAAGACAGCGTGTGGTTCGGTGTTGAGTCATTGCTAGGTCGACATCTGATATTTCCCAGGGAGGTTCAGGAGGGACATTAACCCTTGCAGCGCGGGGGTCGACTTTAGACGTCAGAAACTGACGTCTGTAGACGTCAGCTTTTGACGTCACAGTAAGAATAAAAATATTTGTAATGGCCGTACACCCATAAAATAGGTATTAATTTAAGCAGAAAGAGCTAACTAAGACATTTATGATGATTTCAAATTGCTTAAACGACGTATTTAGGCACTTTACGGGTTAACCCATGCAAACACGAGACGATTAACCAATAGTGTTTTAATGTTAGACCAGCGTTGTAGACGATGGGCTAACATTAAAACATCATTGGTTCAACATCTCTTGTTTATTGTGAGCCCTTGCCCTGGTATTCATTCGACTCAAATACATGTCATTGAAATTCGCAAAAAATGTTATGGTAGCTAGGGTCTCAGTTACGCAAACAAGTCAAGTCTAACGTCTATCTTTATAGATAAATACTTTTCTTCATTTGAAGCTGGTGTTGCGTTAGAATTCTAGCTTCAAGGATTGAACCCGGTAACTGACAGTTGAACAAGGAAAACGTTACACTCCTTTCACATGGAGTTTGAGTCTTACTGTATGTGGTCTCACTGTCTCGTCAATCCTGACAATTTTAATCACCATGTTTATTTTAGTTCAATGTGAGACTAATAATTAATTACGATGCAAGGTTATGTACACTTATAATCACAACACAGGTGCGGATTGTCTATGTCTATGGTATACACTGTCCTCACAACTATACTTATATAACGAATTATGTCAACTCAGAAAACTGATTTCCGCCACGATTTAAATAAACATAACCTGTGACCAGCAGTGTGTGTGTATGATAAATACTTTATATAAATGTTTATATATTGTGTTTATTACCTGACTTATGTGTAGGACCTTTGTTTGTTTTATAAGATACACACGACAATGTTTATTTGATTGCAAACACATAATCGCACCATATAGAGACTCGCCACAGGCAGTGCTCAATGTATGTAGGGATCCCATTTTTGTATTGATTATATTGGTCACTGACTCAAAATGTATCACGTGTATTGTAACAAATAAACAAATCAATAACCTGTCTTCATCATAACATTCATCAGGACTTTAAGAATGTCAAATAAGAAAATATATAATTATTTGAACTACATCTGCGCTGGACAATAATTATCGATGTTGACGCGCCTCTCGTCGTCTGGTGGCGCCAATGGTGACATAGCCCGGTCACGTGTCCCAGCAAACACGAATCACTGAGCCATTGTTGGTTCAATGGTGGTCCACCGTTTATGACACTGGCCCAACATTGATCCAACAATGGGAGAATGCATCATGTTTGCTGGAACTACAACCAGAAAAGGACGGATTTGACGACCACGTGGGCCGTTTATGTGGCATGTTTGGATTATGGCTGATGTGTCACCAGGGATGATGAGAGAATCAGATGCTCATATTGAACTGCCCAGAAAACAATACGTTAAATCAATGTTGGTTTCACGTTGGTCCAACGTCGTAGACGGAGGACAACGTGAAACCAACATTGATTAACCGTCGTGTGTCTGCTGGGTGGTATGTAGTTCCCGTATCGCGAAGTACATCAAGTAGGGGATCATTCGCAAAAGTGTACGTTTATGTGCCAAAACGGCGGTTATTTTTAGAAAAGTGAGGAGATAACAAGGTTTTCTTTTAAGAATAGTTGTCTTAACCCTTTAGCCACCGGTCCTGATTATATTCTGTTTTTTATTTTTTATTATCACATAAAATACCACCTAAAATTATTTTTTTTCAAGACGCATAAAGTAAAATAATATATAACATTAGCTCTAACGAGCTAGTACAAGCGATATTTAAATTAAACAATAAATATAACAACTAAAACAAGCAGGCTGGCTGGCAGAAAGTTAACATGAAATGTAAAAAAGCTTTGAACATGCTAATGATCAAACGTGACATCAATCGCCTAGAATTGAAAATCAATTGATAACGAAACGCTGATAAATTATGCTATTTTTAATTCAATTAATTTATTCAAATAATATTATGCGAGGCATATGATATGCGTGATTGAAGGGTCTATGTAATTATTGATAACACTTTTTAAATAGTAGTCATCACAGTCTTGTTGTAAGCGTCTACGCGGGTCTTATGGTCGTCTGTCATGTCGGTCAATTGTACACTTATTTGCGGCGTCGAAAGTTATGGACAATCGTGTGAGAAAATACAAACGGTGTTCATTTTCGTGCGGTATGGAAAAATACAGCACATGTCCAAAGAATAAGGTGTTCGCCTAAAGGCTCACCTTATACGAGTGCTGTTTTTTCCAATACCGCACTCAAATGAACACCGTTTGCATATCTTATTTCACTCATAGATATAGAGAGACAATGTTACCACACCACACATACGCCCTCTATCACCACGTATTATAGCATTTAAATAGCATTGATCAATAACACTGATGAGGCAAGAAGCTGGCGTATCTAATGACCATGCCTCGAGTAATTCCCTCCTGCCGGAAACCGAATATAAGGTTTCTCTGTAATTGAATTGAATAATGTGTTCAATATATTTTGTATGAAGAGTTTTAATTCTTTCAGTGCGGGGACCGTCTTTACATTAGACGTCAGAATCTGATGTTTATGAACGTCAGATTCTGACGTCTAATGACGGTCCCCCACTGAAAGGATTTAACAAATATAACGGCCTTAGACCCATAACATAGGTAATAAAATGAATTTATTGTTTGTGTTTCATCTGGTGGCTTGACAATTTATTTTTAAACTATTGTGTATGGTGTATCTGGTGGCTTGAGGGAAAGGTCAGCTATTGTGTGTGCTGTATCTGGTGGTCCGAGAGAAAGTTTAAGTGGCATACGTTTACGTAAGTCAAATTCATAAATGTAACTTTCACCCACTTAAAGCTGTGGCTCGCGGTAGTGAGATACAACTTAAACTCAATAATGTCACACGGACCAAGGGTCACAATTCGATGACCCATATAGGTCAACCTCTTTGCCACGGTTTTTTGCTTAACTGATCCAAGTAAATAAAAAATACACTAGTCTTGTATATATTTTAAAACACCCCTCGTGCATATTAGTTTATGACATGCCAATCATTACCCCTGATTACCAAACTATTCGAAGAATAATTAAGATCAGACACAGCGCAGTTGCTATGCAAACCAAATTAGTTGATAACTTTCGTAAAAAATATTTTTCTGAAATGTATTTATACTATTTTACAAGTTGAATAGAAAACATAAATGGATTTACGACATCAACAATCTAACTGGAAGTATAGATCCATCAAATCATTCATACTATCCCAACTATTAGCGTTCGAAGTTTAAATCAAAGCGTAAATTATTATTATATAACTTTTTTAAATCAACTATTTTAAATCTAAAAAATAATGCGGACTTGGATCACGTTACGTCTACGCTATGCTGGGACATAAGTTACATCGTCATTAATTAATTAATATAACATCGGGTTTAGCGTGATTAGCGTGTAGTGCTCGATGGCATAGTATTTTCAGAGACATGGGCTGGGAATAATAAAGATATTTACATTGCGATGTTTCGTACCCAGATCAAGTATTGTGATAAAAAATATAAAATAATCACATGAGCATTGTTTGTTTACAGAAGATTTGTGCTGACGTTTGGCGTCCTTCCCATCTGGATATAGACTGTGTCCTGGGAGAAGGGATGATCCTCACATTCCCAGATAGAGCATGTAGTCCATTCCAAGCCAAGCCTCTAGGTATGTAGTAGGCCTATAAATAATAATAAAAAAACATAATTATGTATTCAAAATGTGCTTACTTATTTATTACATTTTTTTGTATTTTTACTCATTTATTTATTATTTATTTTATTTTTTTTGTATTTTTATTATTTATTTATTTATTTATTTATTTATTTATTTATTTATTTATTTATTTATTTATTTATTTATTTATTTATTTATTTATTTATTTATTTATTTATTTATTTATTTATTTATTTATTTATTTATTTATTTATTTATTTATTTATTTATTTATTTATTTATTTATTTATTTATTTATTTATTTATTTATTTATTTATTTATTTATTTATTTATTTATTTATTTATTTATTTATTTATTTATTTATTTATTTATTTATTTATTTATTTATTTATTTATTTATTTATTTATTTATTTATTTATTTATTTATTTATTTATTTATTTATTTATTTATTTATTTATTTATTTATTTATTTATTTATTTATTTATTTATTTATTTATTTATTTATTTATTTATTTATTTATTTATTTATTTATTTATTTATTTATTTATTTATTTATTTATTTATTTATTTATTTATTTATTTATTTATTTATTTATTTATTTATTTATTTATTTATTTATTTATTTATTTATTTATTTATTTATTTATTTATTCATTCATTCATTCATTCATTCATTCATTCATTCATTCATTCATTCATTCATTCATTCATTCATTCATTCATTCATTCATTCATTCATTCATTCATTCATTCATTCATTCATTCATTCATTCATTCATTCATTCATTCATTCATTCATTTATTGTTTTTAAAATCAGGCCGGATAGTTTGAAATCAGTTTTTAAATACTATGTGCTTCTAAAATAATCAAACCTTTCTCAAATAAAAATATAACTGACCATCTCAAATATGGTCGAATTGTCTTTTATAATGGATTAAAGAAATAAAAAACTTAAGCAAAAACTATATCATCATAGGCCCGTCGAACAAAATGTTAGCATGGGTGATGCTACAACTTAGTTATATTGACCTAAAAAATACCTTGGTGTAACTCAGTGTAATCTTGCTGATTACTATGATGTTACTAATAACATGGACTATCGATAATTGGTAGTATCTGGTTACTAAGACGTGGCTGTCATCTAGTTGTGCTAATTTAACGTAGTTGGCAGCCTGACAGCCGACATCAAGCTTCCTCATAATATATACTAATATGGTAATTACTGCAACTAAGTAACCTAATTTCTCAGAAAAGTATTTTTTTACAGCTTTGCCTTCGCACAAAAACAAGTCCACATTTTTTAGCTGCATGAAAGACTCCGTTTTGCGTGGCTTTGGCGTACCTCAGGCGTTCTTTATATACATTGATTTATGCACGTAACGTTTTGACTTATAAAAATGAGAGTTTGGCTAGCATAATGACAAAATGTCGTTCTTTTACTACAATGTGGACTTCCTGCTTTTATTCAGGATAATGCAGGGCCCGTATTCTCAAACAAGTCACGTTATATCGTAGGCTTCAGATTGGTCGAGATGGCCATCTCGATCAATCCAAAGCCTACGATATATCGTAACTTGTACGAGAATACGGGCCCAGGGGAGGTTTCGTATAAACTATATTTGCGTCACGTATTTTTTTCTTAAGTATACTACGACTGAGAGAAACCCGAAGCTGTGTCAATAATATACTCTTTTAAACGACGCACCTGCGCCGCGATGAAGACTGGCTGCCAACATAACACCATTTTCTATATCATGCTGCCAAATGTAGTAACTGCTTTCATTTAAAGTAAGCAGTGAGGCTACTACCTTTTGGCGTTATACAGAAGTAAGCCTGTAGGCCATCCCCTTCCACTTATCCATTGAGTTAGATGTATTTGGGATCCACCTCTCTGAATACACGTGTTTCTTCCCGTCTGCGTTTGATCCATAGAGTGAGGTATAGTTTAATGCCAGTCATCTCAGGTGGTTATGGCGACAGAGAGAGATCAGACAATTGCGCCTAAAACCGTCATTATCTGCAACTCATACCAGAGAACCCATTAGCAGCCATCGTAACTCGACCACACACCTATGATCACAAAAGGGGAAGAGTAGTGAGAGCCATCTAGCGACCACTAGGGCATTATGGCGGGATAATCTGACCGACGAGATCCAGTCGTCATCCACTAGACACTGTTTAATTGTTAAAATTATTAGAAAATATAAATAATAAAAACAATTTGTTATTCATGTTTGGTTTCCGTTCTAATTTTCAGTCACTTGAGGTTGTGGCTCGCTACCGCGACCCACAACTTTAAGTGACTAAAAATCGGTGCACGGCGCCTGCCTGTCACGCCGGAGCTTGCGGGTTCATTCCCCGCTCGGATCGTCAGGTTTCGAAGACAATGAATTGTCATTGTATAACATTATCGATACTAACGTTAGACATCGTCATATTAATATAGAAAAAAATATTATAGATTCTGAACGCGTAATCTTTATCCTTCAAACGCATAGAAAAAATGATATTGGTGTCAGCTATAGATGCAATTACACACAACGCAACTGCATTTCAACTTCAAAGCTTCAAAGTGGTTGGTTTTAGTGAATTTTATAATACACGCGTATGTGAACGCTTCACAGGAGGGATAAAACCTCCTGGAGAAAATAAAAAAAACACACTGGCCATTGTATTTATACTATATATGGCTGGACGGTCACCAACAGTATTAACAAATTAAGAAGTTTTTTCCTGAATTCTGAACAATATACGCTGTGGGTAGGCCATTAATAATTAAATTACACATTAAAAACATGGATTTTAGTACACAAGTATAATGTGAACATTACATTTCGCTGTGACGATATTGATTGATAAAGATGATGGTGGCCAAATTAATGTAGCACATAATTATTTATTGCGGCTACTCGCAATACTTCGCATAGTTACATAATTCTGACATATTTACACGATTTGTACTGATATAAAACATCATAATGTCGATAAAATCCCATCTGTGAGCTAAAGACGTGCTTGCTGATACAATGCTGTTTTGTGTTGGTAGAGGTGAAGCTGCAATGTCAGGGATCCTGGGTAGAAGAGGACTACATGTTTCTATTGGCAGGAGACGTGAACAAAACAGCCAGATATATAATGGTGGGTAGAAAACGTGGATGCTCACATTTCAAAACATCTAAAAATCAATGATCACATTAGTTTACCTGTAGTTTTCAAATTATTGTGATCCAATGTTGGATTAATGCTGTTGCAACGTTGTATACGACAAACCAACTGGATTACAGCACCAAATGCGCATTTTCTGTGATTTTTTCTTCTAGCCAGGTATTTGATAAGTACTTTCTGATTGGTTGTGAATATAATGAGGCTTGACATGGTGTGCAAATGTCAGATTTTGGTCAACGTGATGTTTTTAGCGCCGTATCAGCTTATGGAGACATACGATGGAACATCTGGTATACCATGACGAAGGAATCCTAATTCGAGCACGTGCTAAATATCCCTTATACACTTATAAATTATATACTACAATACCAATAACATATTATACCACAATAGCATGGCAAAATGATATTATAAATATGATATAAAAATGAAACCTGTGAGGGTCCTCATTGCGATGAATTTTCAACAACATTTTTCCAATATACAACAATATTTCTAAAACATGTAGTAAATTAAAAATTTAAGCAAAAATTCTATCAAAAAAATTATGCAAGAATATGCAGAAAGTGTTAGTATGACAGTTCTATGCAATGTATTTTTGCAGCGCTTCCCCGCTGATGGACCTGGCGACGGTAAAACAGGAGGCCACGAGGAGGAGAATGGTCAGGGGCAGAGAGGAGCGAGTAAAGAGAGTATGGTACAGTGGTACTTCTCCCCTGTTATACCTCTGGCCAGTAGAAGAGGGTACCCCTCTACTACACAGGGGGATGTACTTCACCTAGAGCTCAGGATGAGGCAAAGTAGTAAGTCCACCAAATCACCGTATTATTACATACGCCATGTATTTATTGTGATACTTTGAATGAATCAGGGACAGCCCAGAAAACACGAGGCATTGGACCAATGGTGGTTTAATGTTGGGCTAGCGTCGGAGACGGTGGCCCAACATTAATACACCGTTGGTTCAACGTCTGACATTTGCTCGGAATATACATATCGAAATTGCAACATTCGCAGAGAATAATATGACTTTATCAAAATTATGTTTATAGACTAAGTTTATGTGTTTTATGTGTTCAACTTGTTATTTGTTTGTTTGGCAGACGGAGGTTTCTGTTATGACGAGAGTCCTAGGTGTACTAAGTATTCTGAGCAGGGGAAGTGTTCAAACAGTGCCTTACACCAGTACGCTAAGTACTGTAAATTCTCCTGTAGCATGTGTGGTGAGTAGTTAGAATAGGATAATGTACAAACAATACATTACACCAAAAAGCCAAGTACTGTAAATTCTTTGGTTGATTGATTGATTGTTTAATGGATTGATTGATCGATCGATCGATCGATCGATCGATCGATCGATTGATTGATTGATTGATTGATTGATTGATTGATTGATTGATTGATTGATTGATTGATTGATTGATTGATTGATTGATTGATTGATTGATTGATTGATTGATTGATTGATTGATTGATTGATTGATTGATTGATTGATTGATTGATTGATTGATTGATTGATTGATTGATTGATTGATTGATTGATTGATTGATTGATTGATTGATTGATTGATTGATTGATTGATTGATTGATTGATTGATTGATTGATTGATTGATTGATTGATTGATTGATTGATTGATTGATTGATTGATTGATTGATTGATTGATTTATACACTTAATCTAACATAATTATTTTATGTCCACACATTTTTTCATCAGGTGTCCTACCTTCTACACAGCCAGAGTGCAAATTCCCACGAGAGTACCAGCGAGACTGGATTCTACACGAGGAGAGGCGACGAGAGCGTCTCAGCGTGCAGGTATCATACTAACATTAACGTGCTTTATTTAACCTTTACAACGCTGAAATATTTTAATATACGCCATGGAGAGCAATTAGAAGTCATCATAAATGTCTTATCGAGCTCTTTCTGCTTCATTTGAATATATATGTTATGCTTCTATGGCCATTATAAATGATTTACTTTTTCAATGCGACTTTATATGTCAGAATCTGATGTCCACAGACTTCAGATTATGACGTCTAAAATCGATCCCCGAACTAGTATATAGCCTCCTCTGAATACTAAATTAATTGAGCAAAACATGTATATTGTTTTCCAAGCTCTGATGGATTAATTTAGATATATTAACGACCATCTCCTTTTCTAACTGAACTTACTTGAATAAATTTACAACCGACTATGATAAATAATTATATTTTGCATACACATTCATGCATAGCACTTCTAACATTAACTATTGTTTTTGCAGTCTATGTTCAGTAGAATAGAGTCAGTCTATGTCGATTTATCATAGAAATATAAATGGCCAGTTGTAAAGAATTAATTTATTTGCATTACCATTTCAAAAGCCTGACAATAATATTTGAATATTTATTCTCCAGCCTGTTTACATCGTCAGTATATTGTTGTTGTTCACAGGGAGGGAAGCTGATCTTCACACCACTTGGAGATAGTCACCTGTCAATGGGGGAGTACATATGTAAGAATGTACACTGGGACTTTGAAAACTACAAACTTCTATCTTACTATAACAATGGCTGGTGAGAAGTATTTATAGATGCACTTTGAAGTAAAGTTGGTAATATATAATTTTGATCTGCTGAATTTGACAATGAGTGAAGTACAAAATATAACTTTTGTACCATTTGTCAAATAAATACATTATAATAATTATAGAATATCATTTTTACCAATAAAATCTGCGTGAGACCTCTTTAGTGCCATTGTTTAAATTTTAATTCATGTTAAATCATTGAAATAATGTATGGTTTTAAAAAATACAATAATTATGCAGAAATTGATTGGCTCATCTCATCATGGGACAGGCTGAGCGGCTCTGTCATTGGTCGAGTGCAGAATCCTGGATTTGGTCCTCTGATTGTTACATTGTAGTGCATTTGCCGTCAATATTTTAACATGAATTAAAACACAACACTATATTATTTACTTTGTCCGACCACGACATTCTAAGCCATGATGGTGAGTTATTGTTGATCAAGTACAGACGCAATAATTATCATGTTAGCTGTGAAAAAGGCTTCAGCCTCTGGCAATGTAGAACTCCTCGGGCTTTATCCTTTGCATAAATGAGTATGAAAACCGCAAAGACAAATATTATTCAATGTTTTTATATTGAAGGGATTTCCACTTGAACCATAGAACAGGCATTGTTATATTTTTTATATTATCAAGAGATCTGAACGATTGCTGTTCTTCACTAAGATGACTGTGACTCCGATAATCTGGGGATGATAATGACTTTTTTTTTTAAATATTGAGCGGAAATTAGTCGACAGAGCAATCTTTTTTTCGGAATTTCGAGCTAAAAATGTATTGTCTCACCTTTAGAATTTGGTTGTAATTTATTCTGTGCATAACTATGTTATCACCCTGGTTATCTCACTGTAACTATATTAGCCGCGCGTAAACAATGCCCAGGCCAAACCCGAGCCCATCAATAGTGAGAATCCCACTGGCAATGGAATATAATAATGTCGATCACAAATCTTTGAAAAACTCCATTTGGAATACATTTATTCCATTATGACAATATGAGAATTTCACTTTGTATTACATATGCATTTCCACAAAAAATATCATTACCTTGTACGTACAAGATAGTACCTTTTACGTACAAAATAGCAAATTTGGTATCTTGTACGTACAAGATAGCAATCCGGCTACCTTGTACGTAAAATATACTATATTGTACGTACAAGGTAGCAATTCGGCCACCTTGTACGTACAAGATAACAATTTGACTACCTTGCACGTGCAAGATGATATCTTGTACGTACAAGATATCAGCCTATACGTTCCAAGATAGCAATTCGGATATCTTGTACGTGCAAG
The DNA here is from genome assembly GCA_964017125.1 of Flabesymbios commensalis. Taxonomy (NCBI): domain Eukaryota; kingdom Metazoa; phylum Annelida; class Polychaeta; order Terebellida; family Flabelligeridae; genus Flabesymbios; species Flabesymbios commensalis. Next base: position 54,721,414 of record OZ024913.1, read on the forward strand.
ATACAATCTTGTACGTACAATATAGCAAATATTACGCACAAGGTAGCCAATCCAGTAGCCAATCTAGTAGCCAAATTTACCATCATGGTTATATTAATACTTTTGTTAAATACATTTTATATCGTATGCTTAGATTACATTTGTTTATTGATGTGATTTTAGGAACTTAAAATCTGCTAATGTTTCACATTGATATATTTGCCGTCGGGATACCCAAATTATGTTAGAAAACGTGATCACCACCTTTTAGTAAAAATGCACGGAATACTTTGTTTTGTAACATTCTTCCACCTAGTCTAATCAGGTCTCAAGGTTTTATATGTGAATAGATTTATTTTACTTTATCGAGGACATTGTTCAAAAAAGTACAAAGCGAACGCCATATGTTGAACGAAATCTCCACAAATGCGGGATGTATAGGTCAATGACATGAGCAGAGACTGATATGTTATCATGTCGCATAATCTTTTCTGTAGATCTATCTAGTGGTACATACATGATGTAAATATCCATGTTTTTGTCGGCATTGTGGCTGAGAGTGCCGTTGCTGAGCCAGACACCCTGACCATTCCTCGGTGATTTTATACACATCCATGCAGCGCAATATTAAAAATTAATATACAGTAGGACAATAAACCCTGCCAATCAGGCATAAAGCTCTGCTCACAATGTACGATTTAATATTAAACTACGATTTAGACCATTCCTACAATCGTCACTTACCACCCAGTTTTATGGAGCTAAGATGTCCTAGCGAAACATAAATAAATGAAGATGTCTGGCCATTCAATATGATATATTTTTCACAACCATGAGATTCAGACCCCTCCCAGCAAACATGAGACGTTGGCCCAACGTTGGCTCACTGCTGGCTCACCGTCTACCACCAACAGTAAATCAACGTTGGGCCAACGTCTCATGTTTGCTGGGCTGTCACCAGAAGAGGATCAATCTAGACTAGTACTGAGCCATTGAGCGTTACATACAGTATGATCCATGTTACTGGTGCAGACTCTTTAGCTGGGCATTGTGATATTAAATCTCTTGTCATTTTTCCTCCCTGTAGACCGCCCCACTGAGTAGGTTTAGCAAGGATTATGACAGGTTTTGTCTGGAGTGGGGACTTCGCAGCAGATAAAATAGTGGCATGTCAACAAAACACAATGGGTGGTGAATAGTGACGGTGATGACACAATACCTTCTCCGAAAGCACGAGTTGCTATCTAGCTCTGTGTTAGTTTACCCTTTTCGGTGTGGGGACCGACTTTAGACATCAGAATCTGACGTCTATGGACGTCAGATTATGACGTCTAAAGTCGATTCCCACGGTAAAAGAGTAACACATTAATAAGGGCCGTAGATCTTTAATAACATAGGTATTCACATGAATTCAGAAGAGCTAACATAGACATTCATGATGATTTCAAATTGAAGAAAACCTTTTGTTCTCTTGGTTTATAAAAACATATTTTCAGCGTTTCAATGGTTAAACTTGGGCGACGCTCGCCGAACTTTAACCCTTTAACCGCCGGTGCCGCATATTCTCGGGTTTTATTTTTTATTAGCACATTGAGTACCACCTTTTAAACATGTTAAATATAAAATGTGACGTTAATCTACACTATTTGAAAAGAGTTGACCTCCATTTTGTCAAATCTGAATAATTTTCACTCACTTGAAGTTGTGAATCGCGTCAGCGACACACAGCTTCAAGTGGGTGAAAATTCAGATCGAATAGTTTGGCGGTTGATGGGGTAAACCAAGAGATATGCAACGTGTTCTATGGTTTACACTACATCATTACGCGTGGTCACTGCCGTGGATGATGTGAAGACGATGTCGTGGGCATTGTCATCTGTGACCTATGACATTATGAAAACATACAGTAAAATTGTCAGTTTTCACATCGTTTACAATTTTCGCGAATTTGATCCGAACGTTTTGCCTTTTCGAATATATAAACACAAGTAAATAAAATTATTCTACAGTTGTAAATACACCATACTTCTCTTTTTAATTTTCCGCTACCAAGCTGCTTTATAGTCTGTTCCTGTTGCTTATTGATGCCGTTGGGACTATAATGTCTTGGCGATGGTCTGTGATCATTGCGGACGCTCGTGATTATAACAGTATAAAGAGGCTTCCTGTAAAACCTCATCTATTGCTGGCACCTCTAAAGCCTCCAAGTCATACTGGTTTTCAGCTGCTTGCCTCAAGCCTGGCTTATGATTAAGCACCATATGACGCCATGGACGTTGTTTAAAAATATCTGGAACAAAATTGATCTGCTACTACAATAATCAGCTCTATCCCAGTACACGCAAAACATTTGCATAACATGTGTGCAATGTTGGACCAACGTCGAAGACGCTGGGCCGATGTTGTACATATGTTGTACAGATGTTTCGTGTTTGCTGATATACTTAATAAATACATGTTTCTACATGTATACTCAATATATGTAATACACAGATGATATAGGTCCCTTTTTATCGGGTTTGATTTCAAAAATGAATATTGACGGTTGAGCAGATTACATCTACTTCCACCTTTCCTGTTGACCCTTATTGGTCAGCTAGCACAAGTCAGTGTGGGCTGCATGGTCTGTTTGATTGTCTCGGGCTATTTTTGTGTTGCTCAATGTCATGGTGACCTTTCTACACTAGTTTATAGCGGTCTATATTACATAGGTCAGGTGACCACACTCTCAATTTTACAGTATTAATTAACACCTGATTTTGTAGTTGTCTGTCTAATATAACCAACTGACAATAACAAGACCATGCTATTAGAATACCTGTCTCACATTGTCAACAGATTGTCAACTGATGTATATCCGTCTTTTTCTGGTTCCGGTTATGCTTTCTAATACCCAGTAAACACAAACATTTGTAAAACATTTGTACAATGTTCTGAAGCTGGTTAAACAAAAAATATTTGCGTGATTCGCTTTTGAAGTGATTGATTTATACGCATCCACTTGCACGAATGACCGCCGCACACATATCTCTTAACCCTTTAACCGCCGGTGTCGCTTATATTCGGGTTTTCATTTTTTATTAGCACATTAAGTACCACCTCTTAAACATGTTAAAGAAAAAATGTGACATCAATCAGCCAGATTTGAAAAAAGTTGACCCCCATTTTGTCAAATCTGAATAATTTTCACTCACTTGAAGTTGTGGCTCGCGTCAGCGAGACACAACTTCAAGTGGGTGAAAATTCAGATTGAATAATTTGGCGGTTGAAGGGTTAATAAACACTATATAATATACTCATCACCATTATCATCTCTATAAACGACACTGAAGCTCAGTTGATGAGTGATGTAGGCCTATGATCACACTAAACTATAGATAGAATGAACCTAAGTGCATCTTACTCTTTGAAGGGCAATCATAGATTCTTGAAAGTTTACTTACGGCGTATGTGCGAATATAATGATAATTCAATTACTGATCTTTGTGAGAAAAACGATCGCCGCAACCAATTTATGTTGTTTTTACGCTGGGTCAGCGTCGCAGACGGTGGTCCAACATTGAGTTAATATAACATCGGGTAAACATTTGCTGGATGGTAGTCTAGTCTAGTCTGGTGGTCTAGTAGTCTAGTAGACCTTGACCTAGATCTGTAGCCTCTGATTGGTCTAAATGCTGATATCATCAGCTAAAAACCCTGAGATCTAGGTCATCATATCGTTGTCTTTTCCCGCTAGTCGGAAGTAAAGCAAACACGTTTTTTTCGGGCGGATATTACAGAGGGAGCATTGTGTTTCTCACAGCGCTAATATCCCCTGAGGGAACCAACACCAGAACTCACCTCGTCTGCCAAATCTCATCTACTCAACATCACCAGACAACAGACTAAACGCCCAAGGGGAAACCTATAAGGATCACTGGATATCTATTTTGTGTATGGTAAGGCAAAGATAACGGAAATTACAGGCCATCATTTCGTATGGTTTCTGAACAATATGATATCGGAGACAGAAATTATGGCTTTGGGTAAAGGCTCATTCATACGGCCAATAGATCGTACGAATCTTCATTTCTTTACTTTTTCAGAATTTGTACAGCGTCACATCAAATTGTCAAAACCTTCTTAGGATATTTGTAAAGTCACAGTTTAATTCATAATCCGTAAGAAATGTTTCGAAAATCATTAATTGAAAATCTGTGGTACAGCTGCGTTCGTACGGGTCATTGTGACCGAAGGATGAACTAAAGTGTATAACGTCCATAAAATTAGAGTGATGTGGTCAATATCACGTCAATTCCAAATTCAGTGTTAGTTAGAGCATTGTATTTTGAACAATTTACTCTATAAATGATTATATGAAAAATTCATCTTTCTATAACTTTCTGACCTTGATGTTTTCAATAAGCAATTTTGAGATTATCACTCGTCTCGTAGTATTTCCGTCGACTGTGATGTACTTTATTTCCTTTCTTTTCCTTCGACAATAAGACTCTATAATGTCATAAACATCCCGGTCCTTTTTTCTGTGCTTTATCATTGATCGACCATAGCACATTATATAATTTACACTCAACACTAAATCGGTGCCCATTTATTTACACGCTCTTTTCCACTTTTTATATTAGGGCTATGCCCAAATATATTGAGTTTTCAACGGAACTTTAAACATTCCCAGATTAGTCAGGAGGGGTGCTATGACTTTTCTAAGACATCCAACATGTTCTTCCGGATTTATCCATGCTTTCATGGATCACTATACTCTTGAATGGCAAAAGGCAATTTCTGCTTACTTGTAAAGTGAGCAGATACTGCACTATGCAGCTCTTCAAATGCAAAAGGCAGTATCTGCTTACTTATAAAGTCAGCAGATACTGCCTTTTGGCTTGCACGGCAGTTGGCCTATAATATGGTCCATATTAGTTCAATAGTGTACACGTCGGGTGATTCTCCATTCATTGCCGGGAGGGTGAACAGGGGGCCCTCATGTCCAGACAGACTCCACCCTTTAGTCTCTAGATTGGATAAAAAAAATACATTTATCCAATGTTTCAATTCCGGGCCAGAGTCGCAGACAGTGGCCCAGTATTAAACCGATGTTGTGTATTAGGTATGGACAGTTGAAACCTTAAAATAATAGTTGCAATTCTATTCAAACACAAAACGTTGAATCAATGTTGTTTTAATGTTGGGCTAGTGTCGGGGATAGTGATACAACATTAAGTCAACAGAGCGACAAGTCAATGTGTGTACTGGGCACTCTGAATGCGATTCCATTTGTCAAACAAATATATCTATTTACAAGTGCAAAAGCTCGGTGGGGACTTTTGAAAGTTGAAGTCTGAAGTCCAAAGTCTAAAATTACAGTTCAGAATGGCTGCCAAAAAACTCATACGCGAGATTCTAATCAATCTGTCAAAATAAAAATAACGCAACAAAATTCGAAATGGCCGACACAAAAACTCATAAAACCTAGCCCAAATATTATTGTTACTTAAAAAGTCACAATTCATGTCTAGTTATCAGTGATGTAACACTTTGTTTGTTTTAGGTTTCTGTTTCCTGAATAAACACTATAATCATTTACCATATATTGTTGTATTGTATTTTCAGTCGGCCGCGGTACACTTGCATACACTTTGGTCAGATCAGTGACAGGACGCTAAATCTACAGCTTTGTAAGTGTATAATCATTATCATAATCCACATGATAGTTTTGAAAATATTTACTGAACATATTAAAACGAAATGAGAATTTAAATTTCTGATTAAAAATAGTTAAATATTGTGTCTTTTATTCTGTGAATATGACATGTTTGGTGTAGTACATACATGTAGTAGATCCTTAGATTGCAGTGGTACTGGTGCTCTCACTAGCCTTTTTGCATTATTTATTATCATCAAAATGACTCCTACAAAAATTTCATACACGTTACACAGTGGTAGATACATACGTCTTTTTATTATTGATCTCAAATAAAAACATTATTTTTGAAATACACCAAGGGCTCTATAAATAGGTTAAACTTTTAGAAAACATTTGCTCAACCTCATAAATCCATCAATAATTTTTTTTTCGAGAGGCTATTTAAAATTGAGGTGGCCCTTGGAGTTTAATTTTAATTAATTAACTTCGATGATTATCCGTTATTTCTGTCATAGAGACGATTTCCGCACACCATAACCACAGATAATCACTATTTTTTCTACACTAGGCCTGGTATTGTACACCCTTTTCTTTTTTCTAGTATCAGCTATGTTATCTGCAGGATTACCCTAGTTTAGTTAAGCACCATATTTGATTGGATTTCCAATTATCACGATCACAGGAGAGGGGGTGGGTTCTTGTTTTTAACCCTTTAACCGCCGGTGCCGCATATATTCGGGTTCTCATTTTTTTATTAGCCCATTAAATACCACCTTTTAAACATGCTAAAGATACAATGTGACATCAATCAGCAATATTTGAAAACAGCTGACTTCCATTTTGTCAAATCTGAATAATTTTCACTCACTTGAAGTTGTGGATCGCGTCAGCGAGACACAACTTAAAGTGGGTGAAAATTCAGATTGAATAATTTGGCGGTTAAAGAGTTAAGGTGCCTTCTCTGCCCATTGTCACACCGGGATAATTCGAGATTAATGAACACATTCAATGCCATATCAACGCCCTGACTAATTAACTGACGTCAGATTCTGACGTATAAAGACGGTTTTAGTGATTAATCTCTAAAGCGCTTAATTAAAAAAAATACACCCACTTGAAATGGTGGCACGCTACCGCGATCCACAACTTCAAGTGGGTGAATGTTACTCATATGTGTTTAGTTTTTAATCAAACTTTTGCAAAATTTGAGGTTTAAACACACATTTCCAATAGCAGTGATTTAACCTGCAATAAATCTGCAAAATTGTCTGATATCAAACCTGTATACCTATATCAGTCACCATTTTAACGTCTGGTCACTGCACCTTCCAACCTTTCATTTGTGAGCCACGAAAAAACCCCGAAGATCATATTAGGCGATGTGAATTGATCGATAACACTATATGGCAAATTATACAATGCAATATCTGATCTAAAAAGGGTTATTTTGCATTGAAATGTAAAAATGTTCAGCAGTTTTAAATGACGAATAATTCAAGTAGAACCGTGCACAATCGGGAGACAATAACTGCTTACTTGAAAACTAAGCAGTTAATATAGTTTTACTTCGCAGAACAGAAGTAGACCCCTACCCCTGATGTGTTTCTGTTTAGTACGCAGTAGTACCACTGTTGACAGGTTTGAGCTGAGTCGTTCTCTCATGTGTTTCTGATTAGCACGCAGTAGTACCTCTGATGACAGATTCAAGCTGTGTCGTTCTCTGGTGTGTTTCTGTTTAGCACGCAGTAGTACCACTGATGACAGGTTTGAGCTGAGTCGTTTTCTGATGTGTTTCTGTTTAGTACGCAGTAGTACCACTGATGACAGGTTTGAGCTGAGTCGTTTTCTGATGTGTTTTGTTTAGTACGCAGTAGTACCACTGATGCATGTTTGAGCTGAGTCGTTTTCTGATGTGTTTCTGTTTAATACGCAGTAGTACCACTGATGACAGTTTTGAGCTGAATCGTTTTCTGATGTGTTTCTGTTTAGTACGCAGTAGTACCACTGATTACATGTTTGAGCTGAGTCGTTTTCTGATGTGTTTCTGTTTAGTACGCAGTAGTACCACCGATGACATGTTTGAGCTGAGTCGTTTTCTGATGTGTTTCTGTTTAATACGCAGTAGTACCACTGATGACAGTTTTGAGCTGAATCGTTTTCTGATGTGTTTCTGTTTAGTACGCAGTAGTACCACTGATGACAGGTTTGAGCTGAGTCGTTCTCTCATGTGTTTCTGTTTAGTATGCAGTAGTACCACTGATGACATGTTTGAGCTGAGTCGTTTTCTGATGTGTTTCTGTTTAGCACGCAGTAGTACCACCGATGACAGATTTAAGCTGAGTCGTTTTCTGATGTGTTTCTGATTAGTACGCAGTAGTACCACTGATGACAGGTTTGAGCTGAGTCGTTTTCTGATGTGTTTCTGTTTAATACGCAGTAGTACCACTGATGACATGTTTGAGCTGAGTCGTTTTCTGATGTGTTTCTGTTTAGCACGCAGTAGTACCACTGATGACAGGTTTGAGCTGAGTCGTTCTCTCATGTGTTTCTGTTTAGTACGCAGTAGTACCACTGATGACAGGTTTGAGCTGAGTCGTTCTCTCATGTGTTTCTGATTAGCACGCAGTAGTACCACTGATGACAGATTTAAGCTGAGTCGTTTTCTGATGTGTTTCTGATTAGTACGCAGTAGTACCACTGATGACAGGTTTGAGCTGAGTCGTTTTCTGATGTGTTTCTGTTTAATACGCAGTAGTACCACTGATGACATGTTTGAGCTGAGTCGTTTTCTGATGTGTTTCTGTTTAGCACGCAGTAGTACCACTGATGCATGTTTGAGCTGAGTCGTTTTCTGATGTGTTTCTGTTTAGCTCGCAGTAGTACCACTGATGACATGTTTGAGCTGAGTCGTTTTCTGCTGTGTTTCTGATTAGTACGCAGTAGTACCACTGATGACAGATTTAAGCTGAGTCGTTTTCTGATGTGTTTCTGATTAGTACGCAGTAGTACCACTGATGACAGGTTTGAGCTGAGTCGTTCTCTGCTGTGTTTCTGTTTAGCACGCAGTAGTACCACTGATGCATGTTTGAGCTGAGTCGTTTTCTGATGTGTTTCTGTTTAGCACGCAGTAGTACCACTGATGACAGATTTAAGCTGAGTCGTTTTCTGATGTGTTTCTGTTTAATACGCAGTAGTACCACTGATGACATGTTTGAGCTGAGTCGTTTTCTGCTGTGTTTCTGATTAGTACGCAGTAGTACCACTGATGACAGATTTAAGCTGAGTCGTTTTCTGATGTGTTTCTGATTAGTACGCAGTAGTACCACTGATGACAGGTTTGAGCTGAGTCGTTTTCTGATGTGTTTCTGATTAGTACGCAGTAGTACCACTGATGACAGATTTAAGCTGAGTCGTTTTCTGATGTGTTTCTGATTAGTACGCAGTAGTACCACTGATGACAGATTGAAGCTGAGTCGTTCTCTGATGTGTTTCTGTTTAGCACGCAGTAGTACCACTGATGACATGTTTGAGCTGAGTCGTTTTCTGATGTGTTTCTGTTTAGCACGCAGTAGTACAACTGATGACAGGTTTGAGCTGTGCCATTTTGAGAATGACCCACCTCCAGTCGGCAGCCATGTCAGAAGTCATGTACCCAAAGTACTTTGGCGTGAGTATTTTCAACTCTTTACGGTCTTACAAGTTTATACTGGATACCCGAGACATACATTTGACCCTTTCAGAGCGGGGGTTAACTTTAGACATCAGAATCTGACATCTATGGACGTCAGAGTCTGACTTCTATAGACGTCAGATTCTTAAAAATCATAATGGCCGTAGACCCATAATATGTAGGTATTCAAATGAAGCGGGAAGAGCTAACTAAGACATTTCATAAGGTTTTTTTTTAACTTAAAAAAACCCTTTGATTTTCATGGTTGATACAAAAATATTTCAGCGTTGTAAGGGTTAAGCATTCAGATAAAATAGTAGTCCTTGAATATGTTTATTTATTGATATTTTAGATATGTAAAAAGCGGTTTGGTTTATACAAGAAGGTATAATAACTAAATCTCACGATCATGTCAGGGTGAGTAGCATAATGTGTCGCCACCTGTATAATGTCGCCACCTGTATAATGTCCTGAAACCCCAATCATTTAAATATTCATGCGTTCATTTATTCATTCATTTTCTTTCATTCATTCATTCATTTATTCATTCATTCATTCATTTATTTATTCATTCTTACATTTTTCATTCATTCATTGAATGAATGAATGAATGAAATTCAATCATTCATCCATCCATCCATCCATCCATCCATCCATCCATCCATCCATCCATCCATCCATCCATCCATCCATCCATCCAACCATCCATCCATCCATCCATCCATCCATCCATCCATCCATCCATTCATTCATTCATTCATTTGTTCGTTCGCTCGTTCGTTCGTTCGTTCGTTCGTTCTTTTGTTGATTCGTTTGTTCGTTCGTTTATTTGTTCGTTTGTTCATTCATTCGTTCGTCCGTTTGTTTGTTCATTCATTAATTCGTCATTATTTCATTCTTCATTTTATAAATTTGTCCCTTCTTTCATTCATTTATGCATTCATTCATTCATTCATTCATTCATTTATTCATTCATTCATTCATTCATTCATTCATTCATTCATTCATTCATTCATTTATTCCTTCATTCATTCATGTCATTCATTCATTCATTCATTCATTCATTCATTCATTCATTCATTCATTCATTTATTCATTCATTCATTCATTTATTCGTTTTATTCATCACAAATCCATTGATTCATTCATTCGTTCATTCATTCATTTATTCATTCATACGTTCGATTGTTTATTCATTTATTCTTTCATTCATTCATTTATATATTTGTTAATTTAATCATTTATTCATTTTTTAATTTTTCCATTTAATCATTTATTCATTTATTTGTTTATTCGTTTGTTTGTACCTTCATTTCTTCATTCATTCGTTCGTTCGTTCGTTCGTTTGTTCGTTAATTCAATAATTCATTCATTCTTTAATTCATTCAATTATTCATTCATTCATTTATTCATTCATCAGTTCGTTCGTTCGTTCGATCATTCATTCATTCATTCATTCATTCATTCATTCATTCATTCATTCATTCATTCATTCATTCATTCATTCATTCATTCATTTATTCATTCATTCATTCATTTATTCATTCATTCATTCATGCATTCATTCATTCATTCATTCATTCATTCATTCATTCATTCATTCATTCATTTATTTATTCATTAATTTATTCATTCATTCATTCATTCATTCATTCATTCATTCATTCATTCATTAATTTAATAATTCATTTATTCATTCATTCATTTATTCATTCATTCATTCTTTTGTTTGTTCGTTCGTTCATTTATTCATTTATTCATTCATTCATTTATTCATTCATTTATTAATTCATTTATTCATTCATTTATCCGTTCGATTGTTCATTCATTCATTCATTCATTCATTCATTCATTCATTCATTCATTCATTCATTCGTTCGTTCGTTCGTTCGTTTGTTCGTTCGTTCGTTCGTTCGTTCGTTCTTTTGTTCGTTCGTTCGTTCGTTCGTTCGTTCGTTCGTTCGTTCGTTCGTTCGTTCGTTCGTTCGTTCGTTCGTTCGTTCGTTCGCTCGTTCGTTCGTTCGTTCGTTCGTTCGTTCGTTCGTTCGTTCGTTCGTTCGTTCGTTCGTTCGTTCGTTCGTTCGTTCGTTCGTTGATTCATTCATTCATTCATTCATTTATTCATTCATTCATTCATTCATTTATTCATTCATTCATTTATTCATTCATTCATTCATTCATTCATTCATTCATTCATTCATTCATACATTCATTCATTCATTCATTCATTCATTCATTCATTCATTCATGTATTCATCATTCATTCATTCATTCATTCATTTATTCATTCATTCATTCATTCATTCATTCATTCATTCATTCATTCATTCATTCATTCATTCATTCATTCATTCATTCATTCATTCATTCATCTATTTATCATTCATTCATTCATTCATTCATTCATTCATTCATTCATTCATTCATTCATTCATTCATTCATTCATTCATTCATTCATGTATTCATTCATTCATTCATTCATTCATTCATTCATTCATTCATTCATTCATTCATTCATTCATTCATTCATTCAGTTAGACGTTACGCCGTAGAATGGCACCTACAGTCGCCAACACGAGGCCAGGCCTTTGTTAATCTGGTGACAGTCTCTATGTTTGGTCATAGGTGGGTGATGTGTGGCTTGGAGAGGTCGTTATTACATCGCTCCCTCATCACTCAACAACTACATCAGTCTTCTCAAGATGAAACGACCACAAACACCTGTCCTCGTTATCTCAATATTCCACTCGGTGGCCTGAGTATATCCTTCCAGCTCATAGTAGAATGTCATCTCCGCATTATTAGGCTGTTTTTACAACAGCATGGTATAAATTATTTCCTATGTTGTTTCACCTCTTGCAAAATTAAACATGTATATATTATTTTCTTCTTGAGTTTAGTTTTTTGTACAAAGTCAGGCGCTCTGCATGGTTCAGGCTAACGTGTAACTTTTTGTTCTGAACTGATTGTTTTTGAGGGGTGGAAAAAATAATCATGGTACGTTTCGTTGATGAAGGCACCACATCGATACTGTTTTGAACAAAGGGATTTCCATTGAAGCATGACAAATATAGCATTAGTTTTATATGAGATGATGGATATGTATATAGAGTATGATATTCATTTGTCCATTAGTCAGCGGTCCCATGAATCAGTGAGATCACGCCATGCGTCCATCCCCGCAGCGCGCCGCCATCAATCATCTGTCATCTGCCCATTATACACCGGTTCATCCTCGTAATCACTGCTTAAAGCTAGCAACCGAGCAAAATAATGAGCAAATACTTAGGGCCGTCATCTCTGGCGTGCAAAGTCAAAAGGAGGTGACTGCTTACTTTTCAAGTAAGCAGTTACTGCCTTTTGGCCTTGCAGAACATCTCCCACGACGTGAGACATAACAGCCGGCGGTTCTGGATCGTGGCCACGAAGTGCAAAACACCTGTAGTTACTGCTGGATGTAAATATGGCCCAATGCTGGTTTATTGATGGGACATGGGGAAAACGTTGGTTTAACAAAAAGCCAGCAATTGGCGCACGTATTTTCGGCTAAGACATGATTGGTACAATTGTCACATTATCTGGAATATGCCTTTTTAGCAATCGCTATGAGCCTCAAGCTTATTCGGCAGTCTACACGCAGTCTATTTCTTACATGTCTCCAGCTGATCTGAACATGGTATGATCACCTAATATTGATTTCTTACAATGTCTCCAGCTGATCTGAACATGGTATGATCACCAAATATTGATTTCTTACAATGTCTCCAGCTGATCTGAACATGGTATGATCACCTAATATTGATTTCTTACAATGTCTCCAGCTGATCTGAACATGGTATGATCACCAAATATTGATTTCTTACAATGTCTCCAGCTGATCTGGACATGGTATGATCACCTAATATTGATTTCTTACAATGTCTCCAGTTGATCTGAATATGGTATAATCACCTAATATTGATTTCTTACAATGTCTCCAGCTGATCTGAAAATGGTATGATCACCTAATATTGATTTCTTGCATGTCTCCAGCTGATCTGAACATGGTATGATTATCAAAAATTGATTTATTACATTTATCCAGCTATCGATCTGAACATGGTATAATCACCTAATATTGATTTCTTACATGTCTCCAGCTGATCTGAACATGGTGCCATTTCATTTTGGAAGCTCGTATTCTCAACGCATACAAAAAGTATCGCATTAAATGTAGACTAATGGTTCAGAAACTCTCACCTGTTCCCAATCAATGCAAATTCTATTGGAATATACTATGTGTCCGTTTATTATAGCTCATGCAGTAGGCTACCTACATGTAGAACTAGGTTAGTCATATTCACGGGCATCATGTTTTATTAAATTGTGATTGGAAAGCACTAGGGAGCCTATATCTGGATTAATTATATAACTATTGCTGTCAGCGAATCCAATTTAATCAGCTGCCATTACCCTAATCGAAGTAATCATGCTATGGCACATGTACATGTACATGTACGTGCTCCATATATAAAATGGATCATTAGTAGAATCCTGTAACCGTCAATTTATATTACTGTTATTTAAAGTATACATTTCTGACATAATTTATGGAGACACAAAATCTTGTTTTGCAGGGGGCAGTTCGATTCCATACTATACTTGTTTATTTAATGTGATATTATTTATGTATGCCCACCAGATACATTGTCGCTGCACTCTACGCTCATAATATTATATCAGATGATAAAAGGCCCTTGATAAAAAAATTATAAGGACCTCTCCCCGTAGATTTTCAATAACATTTACTTTAAAATAAATAAATGGCTAAACGTATTAATGGAATTTTAATATTATCAATTTAAAAGCTTGCTAAAATCGGACTGAAATTCCCAGATAGGATCGAAACTTGATATTTCGCCAATCAGAGTTTCAATTATTGTAATTGATAGATTATTGCCTGTAGCTGTGAGTGTTTCCGTGTCTGTCCAAAGCGTCATACGTGATGATATAAACCATTATAACCACTAAAACAAACACAATCAAAGTGACAATTAAAGACCCCGTTTATAAGTGGTATAGAGTCATGCTAGTTATCAATTATCCATTGTTCCACGGCCCCTTAATGAATGGTCAGTCTATTACAGATGCAAAGCTTTAAACAGATATTTACATATCATGACCTTCACCGCGGGTAGCCGTCCCCTGTCCAGCCAAACGCGGCAATTCCATCAACGTCAACAAAGGGCCCATGAAAGTTTAATAGGAGACCATTTGTATATATTGTGATGGCTGATGAGAAATCGATGCGGTGTGTAGTAAGCGGACGCTTGATCCTGAACACTGATTCTAGTCTGGACTTCACTTGTGATATTCAGCTGACAGACCAGGTGCTCTCATATCCACTGGGACTCTCAGCTTTTGACAATAGCAATACTAAATCATTCGGAAATCAATAAGAATTGAAATAAAGTAAACGCTCTGGCGTCACATTTTTAATTTTGATTTCCAGGTCAAATGCACAACCTATATGAATAAAACTATTACGTTGGAGTACAGATTTAATTTATTTTAAGTTACTATGTTATTATCTTTGGCCAAGTACTTTATTTCATCCCAATGTAAACGTGAACATGTTAAACATACTATTTTAAATCACCGGATAATCATTGCTACTCAATGTGCTTCATTCTTTCACACAATCGCATTTGGTAAACTTTAAACATCCATTAATAATAACGGCGTCTCCGCATACATGTATGCTGCATTAATAGCTAGCTAATTACGTATTTTTTTCAAAAAGATGTGATTTTTGGTGTGCTTTTGTTGAGCTCGTCTGTCAGCATTAAGCAATGTAATCCTCGTTTATCCCTGTGAATCCACAGTGGACCTGAATAATGGGCCTGGGCTTATCACTAGCTCATCTATCCACACTGTGTGACGCCCAACTATAGACGAATTACAAACAGGTTCATCAGCTCAAACCCGTTCATTTACTTACTCTAGTGACGCACAAATAACGGTGTTGCGACGCTGAATCAACGTCATTGATGTTGATTCAACTTCGCAACAACATTTTGTGGGCCCGGTGGCATACGTCATCGCGATTTTTTCTAAATAAAATAAATTCTATAGAATAAATAGCTATTAAATACGGACGTTTGGAGATCGAATTTGATATACATGTAGTATACTTGGGTATTTGTTATATAAACCAAGAGACAAAGGGTCTTTTTCAATTTGAAATTTATCATAATGTGTATTTTAAGCTAGCTCTTTACGCTTCATTTGAAAGCCTAATTTATGTGTTGACGTCCATTATAAATATAGTACTCTTTCAGTGCGGAGATCGACTTCAGACCTCAGAATCTGACGTATATAGTCTAAAGTTAAAGGGACATGCCTTGGTCTAAAATTATCACAAAATCGGTGATTTTATTTTAGCTTAATAATATGACCATTATGATGTAAACATGTCCATAGACTAGAACTGCAAAACATTTTTGCACATTTTTGTGCTGCGCATTCACCAGTTAGGCTAGATATAGAGACGAAATTCCTGATTTCTAATTATTGACAACCATGTCAAAAATAAGAAATACGTCACCACAAATATATTTGTGATATACCGCTATAGCAATAACACTTGTATTAGATGCTTCGTTATATAATAGGTTTATATAATAATTTATTTTTGTAAAGTATACACTCTTTTAAATAATTTTGTCTAGTAGCACTGTGTAAACCATTTCACTGTGGTGACGATTAGGGTGTTAATAGATTTTTTCCCGAATCAAAATATTGTCCGAAATTGATGAATTGCGCAGATCTTTAATAAAGATCTCGAGTTCCGTTTTTTGTTCTGTTTGTGTATTTTTTGTGTTAGCAATTTCTGTTTCAAATAAATAAAGTAACGCAACACCTAATGTGCGAAATCTGCCCATAATGCTATAATCACTCGTTTTTTTTTTAAATGCTCTAGGTTAATGAGGTAGCCATATATCGAGGTGCCTGATGGACGCTAATTAGTCTACCTCCCTCGTTTAGATTCATCATACGATCGATATGGATATCCAGCCATGATCCTAACTCCCCCCTAATTAGACAAACGCATTATTTAGAAAACACTATATAGTCCTTGAACCAATGCTGGTTTACGACGTTGGACCAACATTAAATCAACATTGAGATCACGTCTTGTGTTTTATAGAAATGTCGATCTCATGCCAGCAAACACGAAACGTTTTCTCTTATTTGTTCCATGTTGAACCATCGTTTTCGACGCTGGCCCAACATTGAGGTAACAATATGTCATGTTTGCTCGTATGCCGATCTGATGCTCGCTGATCGATTGCAAATTTCAGTCCTGCTTTAGTTTTCCTGAACGATCAGATGACACAAATTAGAATAATTCAGTTCTTCGATAGCTACTCCTCTTTCAGCTTCTTGTCATGCGATCACATTTTTGAAAACCTTTCTTTATTTGCTTTTAAAATTGTTGTTTTGCAAATAAAGGACGTTTTGGTTCCGTTTAGGTACTGGAAATGTAAATAATTAAAGAATACCTTGATGGAGACCATGTGTCAACTGGGATGGTGGTTCGGTGTATCATTTCTTGCAGCTTATAAAAATAACATTAATAAACACAGACGGGACGGATGAAATGAGCAACGAAACGATTATTAGAAAGTAAATATTTCACATTGTGAATTTGACATCATCATCATTCGAACACTTTTCTGAGGATTTATGTGATTCTACTGCTCCTTATCTCACATTTTTTATATAGTTTAACGAAAGAAATAGGAGGTCGATTATCATTTATGATTTATTTGTGTTTTGATCAGATCAGAAAAAATAGATTACATTGTTTTACAAGGCTATTCACATCGTGACCAATCTGAAATTGCTATCCCTGGTAACCTAATAAAACATAAA